>JAAVUD010000304.1:0-23840 GCA_014898915.1 Fusarium chlamydosporum | reverse complement strand
GACAGGACAGGACAGGACAGGGCACGGCTTAAACGGCACGGGGATATTGGGAGGTTCGGTCGGTCACTGGGGAACGTCAAGTTAAGTTAAGTTGCAGTAAGTTTGAGCCACTGGGCAAGAATAATAATAAGCATATCTGTCCATCTTGCGGCGCATGCCATCATCCCGCGGCGCAGTGACCCAACGATCGTGCCGACGCAGCCGTTCTGGGCTGGGGGGTGAGGGAAAAAAAAAAGCTACGTAGTAGTTTATCCAGGTGGTTTGCTTTGGGATAAGCGGCGGTCTTATTTCCGACGTCCTTTTTCCTCCTCAGCTGCCTGCCGTACTGTAAGAAGTAACTCAGCATTACCACGGAAATACGGCACGTTGTGTTATCAACATCGTCATCTTGTCACTGTAGTCGTGGATATGGATACAAGCACAGTACCTGTGGATTTAGGAAGAGCAAATGGAAGGAAATAACGGGTCTCGAGAACAACAAATTCTTACTCTGCCGTGCCAAGCACCGAAGGTTCGGCCCTTTGGAAGCCCCATTATCACCGTCAACGACCGGACGACCGAATCAGTGTCAGTCCAGCCAGTGACTGTCCAAATAGTACCTTGAGCTATCGTATCGTATTCCTGATAGACCCATCTCATATTGGGGCGGTTCCTGTCTATTCGCTTCTTCGGTCTTTTCTAGAACAGCAGCCAGTTTTTTTTTAATCCAAAGCCAAGACGAGCAATACCCACTCTTACCTGAGGAGGAAAAAAAAAAAAAAAAACCTGTTGCTAGCCAATTTTAAGTTGATGAATCTACAAGATCCATTCGGTTATAACGGCGTTTTTAGTACATATCGCGTTCATCTGTTAATTTTATGTCCGGTTTTGCCGGAAGCTTGGCGTTTTGACGTCTCATGTTACGGAGGATTGGATGGTACGTCAGGTTACAGTTACAGTGCTAATTAGCTTAGTTTGGTCACTAACTCAGTGGACTGTCACTGTAAAAGTGTCCGCTGCTGCGAGACACAGAGAGGAGGACAGAGAGCCGGGGTCCTGATTACTGCATTGAGCAACCCCCCTTCACAGTTGTAAAAATAAGCTTAAGATGGACCTTGGTAGGGGACAAGGGTTGGGTGTGAACTTTGTTTTCTCTCTTTCTTTTCTTTCTTTTTTTACTTATCGTCATCAAATGGCAGGAACTTTTTAAGAATGAATCAGAGTCATTCCACAGATAGCGGTCAGTCATTAACTAATTACCTTGATGGTCGGTCTCCTCTGTCAAATACAACATGATAAGCACAAGTAGATCCTCGATCTGCATGCAGAAAGCAAAAGGTCAAAACACACAAGCACACGCTTGACACGGCACTCGAAAAAGAGACCAGTTCGCTTCAGCAAGAAATACAAGCAAAATTAACGACGATCATTTGAGATGCCGACTTATCCATGTGGCCCCCTGATTCGGGAAATGGGCACACATTCCGTTAGATAATAGAGTATCCGCTAGTGGAACCCTCTGACGATACTGTCGCGCTTTGATCGGACTACAGTATCATGATTGGGTTTTAGTACATAGTTGGTTGGATACGGGTACGGTCAATAGAAAGGGAAGAAAAAAAGCTCTTCTTTAGAGGACCCACGAAAATGTTCCAAGATCCTTCTTTCGCCCCATGATGCATTTCGTCATACGTGACAAATAGCTTCATTCATTTTTTTTTCCCGCTTTCGCTTCCACTCTTATTATTATTAGGCACTGTAACTACCTACGGTACGCAAAAAGAAAACGGGAAAAAAGACCCCTTCCATACCTATTCAAGCGACATGATTGGTTCGTGTGACTCCTGTCCCCTTTGCATGATAAAATTGCCCAATTATGTCGTCTGAGTGACCCTCCCTTTCAGCCTCATCTGACACAAAGGCCCAGACCCAAGACCCCGACGCTAAACGGGCACCTCATAAATTATGCTTACCTCGTTCTCTTCGCTGATAATTCTTACAGGCTAGCTTGATGAGCTTAAAAGACACCGACTGTTTGTGATTGTGTTGTTTCTGCTGGCTAACTTCCTGCCTTTCTGAGCAAAAAAACGGGCAAAAGACAAGGACCAGACCAGACCATTTAGCTAAATATTGCGGCTGGCTGGCTGTTCTTCTCGGCCTTATATGACAAGAGAGTTAAATCCTTTGAGCACATTTTGTCAGGTGTCTGTCCTGATTTCATTTTAATCCCCATGTCAATAACGCACAACGCCGAGTCCAGACCTCTGACGATGGATGAGCCTGGGCATAACTTGGCGGGAGGGGCCAAGATGGATTTTGTGTCAAGTTCCATGCGAAAAGGCACATGGCGCCTTGTAAGCGAGACTACTGGATATTTTCTTCCACTTTGACTTGTTCGTGGCGGGCTGGCGTGTAGGTAGTCTAAGGTACATAGATAGCTTGTTGAGGCTTGTCACGATGCAGCGTAACGTATGATGACACGGACTTGCCAAGTTGCACTAATAGTCATTCAAATAAGCTGGTGGGTTTTCTGTGGTTCTTGCTCCCTGGATTGACTGGTCACGGAATGTTTTGTCACTTTGATTATCAGTTCAAGAACAAGAGAGAGAAAAGAGCGTGCCCTCGTGGTTTCGGTGAAAAATTAAGCTTAGAAGCTCGGCTTGCAGTAGCACAAACTTGTCACCGATAATTTGTCTCGGCATTCGTGGGATTTTGGTTTTGATGGATCGAATGATGGCTCATTCCATTCCTATCATGGGTTAAATGAGAGACAGCGAATACACAGTAACCGAGAAGTGTATGAGAAGTTTGTTTACTTGTTCCCGTCACTATTAAAATAAAACAGCCGCCGTATTCGCTGACGATGTACAGTACAGTATAGGCACAGTACGTATCGAGCTGAGAGATACCACCCCTTAATTCGTCAGATTAGGATTAGGATTAGAATTAGAGTCAGAGTCAGACTCCCTGGTCTTTGCACGGGTAGATCGGCGACTACCTGCGATAGTGTTTTTGTCCCTCTTCACGATGGTCCGACAACTACCTAGGGTAGAGGCAAAAGAAGGTCAAAAGCATAAAACGATAGCACAAGATGATAACAAAAAGAAAAAAAGAACAATTCAGCGCCTTCATGTGCCGAGAGATTATTGTTTTTGGCGACTAGACCAATCAAATCAGGAACACGATTAATGATGCGATGGATCAAACAAATAAGCATGCAGCCACCGAGTGCCAAGCTTTTATCGGGCTGCACGGTAAAAATTAAGAGACAAAGCCCAGAAAGCTTAGTCTGTGTTGGGTCAAGACAGGTCAAGTTAGGCAGTTTTGGGTTTGGTTTTTGGCATGACCTAGAGCAGGTTAGAGCAAAGAGTTTATCAGTTCAAGTGGCGTCAGCCGAGTCATCAATTGACAGGGTTCATTGTATCGCGCGGTGCAATCACAGTACTAAAGATACTTGGTTGTACGGACAGATCGGCACGCGAGAATTAGAAATATGGAGAGGCCCTGTCTAGCGCGCGACCTTAAAACAGCGCTTTGGAGGAACGAGATGCCGATATATCCAGATGCTACTTACTGAGCATGACAACTTCACACAGTTTTCAAGACTCGAGGTAGTATAAGTATTTTTTTTCATCGTGAGACATGGTCATCTGTACAACACTCTTCTCTGACTCTACCCGTTTCCTCTATCCACTCTTGGCTGCTCAGCACATTCATTAATCTCCTTGGCCGCCGTTAATCAGGCCTTGGCTAACAAAAAAGCCAAGACAAATCCTTGGTCCACCCGGCACCGCGAACACTCTCGGGAATAATCACCTGCAAGAAGTGTGCCCCAGATAATCCAGAATCAGAAACCTCCAGCCCATTTTTGTTTCCGCTGGGACCCTCTAAAGCCCAACCCCTGTAAAGCCAAGACGGTTGGGACGGCATCTTCGCAACCGTACCAAGACCACCCATCGTCAAGCCACGGGCTCTAGTTGACGGCCTACCATGTGTCCTTTTTTTCTTCTTCCTTGCGCGACGAGACGGAGAACAGGGCCCCATGTCGACTGTTACGATTGAGCACATTATCATTTGATCGATGCGTCGCTGCTGTGCTGGTATTGGATCGCAAACGTTCTCTGAACGGCAACAGAGCGGGCAGCCTCACAGTATCTTTGTTAACCACACACCCAAGGGCGGAATGACACCCGTGCCAAGCAAGTGGCTGACAACGCTTAAATTCATGCTTAAACCAGGGCGCCTTGTTTGCTCGAATAAGAGGCCGCCTGACCAAGGTACCATCAGCGCCGAGCCCAGCTCGATCCGTCTTGGAACTCTTGGCAGCCTATTACTGAGGAAAAGAATTACGGTTCTGCGAATTGGGGTGTTGTGACTCGTAAACAAAACGCCATGTCTTTTTCCGCGGGCATCGTGAGATGTGGTAATTTTCCCCTTATGGTGTTCCTTTTCCCTCATGTGATGCTGTATTGGAACACGGCTGTTTGCTTAAAGGATTAGAGTTAAATCACGGGCTTTTGCATAGATGAGTAGGCTATACCCACTGCTTCAACTTTGCGGGCAGTCACTATACGCAAGACGCCGGGCCCTAGAACAATCACAGTGCTCACTGAGTAAGGCTTTCTACCGAGCCGCCTTGGCCATACATTGTGTACCCTACTTTATCTCTCGGTCACGGTCACAATCAATAGCAGTTTGAGACCCCAAACCAAACCAATACAGGATAATTGGAGCGCCTTGACTGTCCGTATTCCAGTCTTGGGGGGACTTGGCTGGATTGATTGATTGACTGACTGCAGTGCGCCCTTTGAGAGGAGCCGATTTTCTGAGCTCCTACGGCCTTCCTTTCACGTCTATGTCGATGTCAATTTCAAAAACAGCAGGGGTCGTCTTGGCTCTGTGACACAACAGAGCAGAGTTCATAGGTCAGGGTCGAGCCAAGCTTTGGACAAGCCTGAAAAAGCAGGGAGGATGGATACTGACGATCTTGCAGCGTTACTGTAGGTCTTGGTATTCAGTTGACTACCTACAGTACAGTACAAGTACAGTCCAGTACCCGTGACAATCGAAGGCGGTGACGACGATGACAGTAAAAAAAAAAAAAGACTGGAGACCGAGGTCCCTTTGAAGATTCACAGGGAGAGAGAGAGGTGAATACAGTACCTTTTTCTACCGGATATCCATGGATTGTGCTGGCTGCACTGAGTAGAGGTGCCGTGGCTCTAGAAAAGATACCGAGACAGAGACGAGACACCAGCTCGGCTGCGCGGCACAGTCTACGTCATGCTCTGGGGGACGTGGGGAATGGGGGACTTAGTCAAGACTTTTTCCTACTGTATCAGGGGGGGTCTCTCTCAAAGTCAGTACCAACAGCCGCCGATTTTCCCGAGTTGACCTCATCTCGGCTTTTGTTTGTTCTGCACTGCAACAGTAAATCAATCACAGCACAGACCTCAAAAAAAGAGAGACAGAGAGAACATGTTACGTGTACTGTATGTACAGTGCAATTTCATATACGGGCATCAATCATCTCGTCAGAACAAGCATTGCGCTAGAGCCTGGCCTGGTCGATCTTGAAACCCCTTCCTTCATCTATTCATGGCTCTCTCCTCCAAAAGAGGCAGTTGTGTAGAAGGTACACACAGATCAGACTCTGGCTCTTGTTCCAAACAATAGAAACATTTACCGAGGAAACGAGGTTATCCCTCATTACACGCATTAATGCACAGTTGACCTACGGATACTGGCTCTGCAATATGCCGAGCTCGGCGGTAAGAGAAAGGGATTCAGTGTGATACTTTTTATAAGTATGTAGCCTCCATTTTTTTATTTATTTCCGAAACGCATATTCACTATGATCAACGGCCCCCCTTCTCCTCGACACTGTACTGTGCAGGTAGGTGCGTGTACGTAGCACGGCAAACAGGCTTCTTCTTCTTCTTCTTCTTTCAGTAAGAATGCATGACAGGAGCCGCCCGTTCTATGACCGTTACCTGACCAGGTCATGATCATCGAAGCCTCATTCTCCCAAAAGAGACAAGGTAACGTCGTGGGTCCCTTTCGGAGATTCTCAAAGGCTTAAGCTTACCTTGAAGATCTTCATCCACGGCGGCTTGGCTTGGACCCTACAGTACAATGAAAGGGAGAAAGAATGTGAGTGCCTGCGTGGCAGACGTCATCTTCTCATCAAATCAAATCAAAAACTCTATTCTTACTAGTCAGGTGCTTGTTCATCACTGAGCCGTGCGTGCCGAAATCTATTCATGGCGACGATGTAGACGAGGACCTTGTTTTTGTTTGTTTGCAGGTAATTCAGTGATTTTTTTCTTTTGGGAGTTGGATTCCCTGATTGTTTCGCAGTGCTTTCTACAATAGACAATCATAATCATGCTGAAATAAATAAACATGGGCTTGTTCCTTTTGATGATGACGGAGGCTGAATGAGTGACTGGCTGTGTAGGATTAAGTGCTGACGATGCGGTGTTTCAACTGAGCCATCGATAAGGATCAACCTTGTACACACATACATATACACACCGGTACTTGACTGCACGCGCGCGCGCAAGGTCCCCCTCTTTAGATGGATGGATGGACGGGCGGACGTGCTCAAGGAAAACAGAGTCTAAATTCTGAGCTGTAGATCGCACAGACGGAAAATCTTTGCATCGTCAACTTTACGTGAAACGCAACCCATCAAAGGTTACATCGAGGTTACAGGAAACGGCTCTTGAGCGACGGCAAACAATTCCAGACCTTGTCTCAGCTGGTAAGCCTTTGAACGACAGGCACACAAACGCATCAATTACCAATTACACATACGAAATGCAAGGAACTTTTTTGCTTTATTTACCTAACCCTTGGTACAGGTTCAGAAAGACAAAGTGGGCAATGAGACGATAAAGAACATGACTTTGTTGTACATAGTACTCTCGTCTTGTCAGTAATATGTAATTACCTGGTACTTTTGGCCGGAAAAGTACTATAGTTGAGCTTGGCATTTGCACACGAAATGAAGGCTGGTCCACCAGAACCTTTGTACTATGCTATGTCATGACTGTCTATGACTATCATCATTAACATCAACCTGATATTCCTGCTTGTAGCATGAAAGCCAAGGCCTTCTATCCTTGAGCTCGGCCTCTTTGGGGTTGTCACAAACCTGCCTGGGCCTGCTGCTGCTAAGACCAAAACCCAATAAAAAAATAAAAAAGAAGACAAACCCGAGGCTGTTCCCGATACAAAGCCCCTAGACTCGGGCCCACGGCACTTGGTGCCAAGACTCAATTTTGGCCTGTTCCAAAAGCCGCATCATCCGCTGAGACAGTGGGAAGACAAGCTTCAAGAGAAAGGATGCCAACGCATTTTTTAAACCAAGAACGGATTAGAATTGCATTCTTTGTTCGCATGGTATGTTCCGTGGTCTTGATTCATGCCAAGTTAACTCAACTCATAGAGTACCAATTTTATCACGAGCTAAGAACGCTCATCATCATCATCATCATCATCATCATCCTAATAATCCTGATAAGCAAAACTACTCCGTACCTATGGTCTCGCTTACGGAACACGGCCTCCTGAACTATTTCTAGCTGAGACCCATCGGGCCTTATTCTGCGCCTCGTCTGGTGCGGTACTATATATGTTAGACGAAGGATGCTGCTATTATCCCACAGGCCGACAGATCCGTTTCCACGGCTCCTTATGCTGAGAACCCAAAGGCCAGCGACGACAGTTTCATGATGGCTAAGAAAGCGGTAAAGATATAGATAGTCTTCAAGTAACGTAACTCTCTTGGGTACGTACCGACTTGTCACTACCACACACACACAAAGCCAAGATGATCAACAGCCAAGCTTCGGTGGCTTTCTCATCCCTGCACGGGGCTTTCCAGGACGAGACTGGCTCAGCCTTTTGATGGGTTCTAGCCCCCCCAGTTAATGGCTGAGGTAATAATCTAGCCTAGTCCCAGTATAGGCCAAGACGAGTTGAAATAAGCTCGGGGGAATTATTGGCTTGTTGATATGCTTACTGCTTGCCGCATTGCCGCATGCAAAAATAAGGTACTGAGAGGATTTTGGGGGTGGAGGATCCGCGGTGGTGGTATTTGGCGTTTGGCCACCACGAAGCCTGTGTTAGTAGGCAGAATGTAAGATGCTGGGCCTGGGCTGGGCATTACGATATTTACATTCTGAAGACGCAGATATCAATGCAGGTAGGTTCAATAAAGGAATGACCTTAGACTTTATGGTTATCTTGGTAATATTGGTTATACTTGGCGTTACTTGGGCTGGGGGCCAAACAAACAACAATCCCCTGTTGACTGCTTCGGAGACTGAATGCTTCAGTAGTGACTTGATCCACAAACTCCTCCCCTGAGCAACCGCCTATGGCTAATCATGAATCTGACGATATAGAGCACTTTATCTCGTGCCGTATTAGCAGATAATGTCGCCACAACGCCTTGGCCCATCAACCGTTTCAGAACAGGCTCATATCTGTCCAACCAGCTAACCATCCGAAATGTCACTTAACCTCGCGCAATATACTTAAAAGAATAACTATCAACAGCCGTACTTTTGACCTGCCTCTTTGCTCGAAACCCTAACGGCTAGTCTCGTATCAATCGTTAAAGACATAAATAACTCGGATCTACGGCTACGAAGGCTTTCCACAAATCTACCCTAATTATACTACCCGTACCAAACAGAATGACAAGCAAGCCGGTCAGCCGAGAGCGCCTCCCTCCTCCAACAACTTATTTCCCCTTACGATAGTTACAGCACAGCTAACCCTTTGGAAGTTCCAGACTCTGTCCCATTCTGTCCTGCTCGGCCCCGAGAGTTTTAACGTTAACCCCAGCTTTAGCTATTCAGAAATGTTGGCTGCTGAAAGTGTAAGAGACGAAATTATGAAGTCAGTGTCTTTTTAGACCACATTCTTAGGTCAAATCATTTTGGTAGTCCAAAAGCTTAGAGGTCAACTTTTGTGTTAACCTCCCCCAGCTTGACCTCAGCGACAGCGTGTTACGGAACTTATCATACGGTACCTAGGTAAGCTTCTTCTGAAACCACCTTCCGTTTGCTCTATGGTTGGTTGGTTGGGAGGACTCTGGATGTATGGTATGGTACTGTCGAGACCAGACCATATCTGTATAGTAATTATCGTCGTAAGCAGATGATTGATGATGGCTCGTCTCATCGGCTTCTCATTCCATTCCCCATGTTCACTACTGATCCGATAGCCGTAATCTGTCATGCATTTTCCCTCAGTTTCGCGCCTATCATGCCCTTTCTAGCCTCGCAACCTGGCCCTGGCCCTGCATCGTCATCTTTCCCTAAACCGCCCCTTGAGAGAGGGGGGGCGTCAGCTCCAAAAGCTTGTCCTGATCAACCTTGGACGCTCCTGTCTCACCCCTAACCTAACAGTACATACAGCACTCTGCTGTAGGAATCTCGTCTAAGAGCACGCCAGACTTCTCTTCACACCCTCCTTCTTTGCCGTCCTCCGTGCTTCTCCACAAAGCCCGGCCATGCTGTCGCCGAGTTATCCACCACCGACTCTACGCCTCCAAGACTTTGGTTCCCTTTTGACTTGCCTTTGCAACCTTATCTTGCTCTTGCTGGTGACCCCTCCCTGTCTTCCCGTCTTGTCCGAGGACACGGTTCATTCATTAATACATTGCTTACTTCTCTCACAAAAGAAAGAAAAAAGCTGTTGGATCTCTACTACAAACCTCGCTTCTTGTAGCAAATCAACCGTTTCACCAACTCGACGACAAACGCAGCGAGCCGCCTACTTCTCGAGGAGCTAACTGCAATCATATCAACCAACCCCCTTGATAGGTATGTATGTGTGTTTGTTTGTTTGTCTGTCTCCGTCTCAGATCTTGTGCCTTCTCTCCTTCTCTCTTTCTGCTCTGCCTTTTTTGTACTCGGTGCTTCCGGCGCAATACCTCCTAGGTGAGGCGGTTTGGTGCATGGATCAAGTGTCCTGGAAGCACTCGTGGGACCGTTTGTGTTCAGTCTACGGGGCATCTCTGGGGGTTGCTTGAGAGCCGCAACTTGTCATGGAAGGACCTGATCTGAATCGTAACTTTGGTTCTGGTTCTGGCTCGAGTACTGTACTGTACCGAAGCGAACCAAATTGCTTGGATCCCATCTGCCTACCTACCTACCTACCTACCTAGGTAGGTAGGTATTACTCAAGATGCCCAGAGCTGCACTACACTGCACGCACATCTACTACTGTATCGCCAAGCGGCAACACTCAATCTAAGGGAAATTTTAGTCGAGTGGACCCTCCACTTAATCGGCTCCGACGGCACTCCCGCCCAGGGAGTTGAGCATCAAACCCCTGGATGTGGACTTGGAGTGTGTCACTGTCACTGTTGCTCACTGTACTGTACTTATTACCTTGTTTTGGGAATTATATATGATCAACGGTGTGCAACTTGCATCTTCGATTTAATTCCCTTATACTTTTTACTCTTTGACCTTTTAACCCTTCTTCTGCTTTCTGTTCCATACTACTCGACACCCAACTGACAAACCTTTCTATTAGTGCCATCACTATCTCGTCTTCAACCTGATTATCTATTATTACTACGTTGCCACCTTATTTCCAAGGTCTTCATCAGCCCCAACGTTCTCAGGAACGCCAAGAAAAGTCAAAGACAAAGTCGTCCACTTCCTACCAGGTGGATACGTGGACAAAATTCCGCTCAACCCTCAGCCCTTGTGGAGTCACATTCGCATCTTCGCGTTTACACGCCTTCAGTACGCTACACGCCTACACCCACGACACGCCCTGGGCCCGATCTGATCTAGTGGGGCACCATCCACTGCACCCACTACGCTGCACTGTACTTTACTGTACTGCGTACAAGCTTGAGCTTGGTTCCATTCTCACGAGGCCCTTCTTTATAAGGACGCTGAGGACCTACCAAGGCACTGGATCCATTTACCCAAAAATTACCTACATTTCCACCTCCCGCCCCCGTGCGGACTTTACTTGAACAACAACAACAACACCAACATAAACAATACATCACATCACGTTACACATCCTTCACAATGGAAACGTACCACGGCTATGTGCGGACACCCGCTGATGCTATTCGACTCTTTGAGGCTTGCCGATTAGGCATCTTGCCCCGTGTGCAACGACGACTTTCGGAGAAGGAGAGACAATCAATTCGATCTGGTTCTGTTTTTGTCTGGGACGAGCGGGAAGCTGGCATGAGAAGATGGACTGATGGCAAATCATGGAGCGCCAGCAGAGTTTCAGGAAGCTTCCTCACATACCGTGAAATGGAGGGCAAGCGAGGCGGAGGCTTCAATACCAACCGACGAGGTGGTGGTAAGACTCCAGACTCTGGACGTGGCAGCGACGAGGATCAAGACGACGGAGAGCCTGAGGGTTACCGATACAAGGCGGACGGTCTCATGAAGCAGTCCTTCAGTATCACAACATCCAGCGGCCAGCACCTCCACCTCATCTCATACTACTCCCGCCCTCAACATGGCCAGCCTGAACTTCAACAACCAACAAACGACCCTCAATTGCGAGGTATCGTACCTGTCAAGGGCATGTACCCTGAGTCTAGCATGGGCGAGGCCAACACCACACCCGCTCTTACTCGAGCCCCCATGCAACAGCCTCCATACATGGCTCAGCCCGGTCAACCACCTTACGCTCCCTACGGTCAACCTGGATACGGATGGCCTCCTTCTCCCGCTGCTACTCCTCCCTACAGCCATTACGCCGCTCCCTACCCTCACAACATCCCTCAACAATACCCACCGCATCCCGGCCACCCAGGCCTGCCTCATCCACACTACAGCCAGGCACCAGTTTATGAGCAGCGTGCTCCTCTTCCTCCTCCTCTGCCTGCCAAATCTCCTTACACAACCAACGCTTCTCCCCATTACTCGCACCCTACTCTTCCCAGAGCCCACGAATCTCCTCGTGAGCAACATCTCCAGGCAGCCGCTCAGAGTGCCATAAGTGACGCTCGACCCAACTCTCTCACTCACTCGGTAGCACTACCAAGCCTGGGTACTGTTACCAACGGTCCTCCTGGTTCTTCCCTGGCAGCAATCAGCACACCTCCCAGCAGAACCATGAGTGCTAGTCCCCCTCGCAACTCACGCGCTGAAGTATCCGGTCTGTCTACTCTCCATGCTGTGCTTCACCACACCCCCGCTGCTAGCGAGAGTGGAAGTGCCAAGCCTGGCAGCGCCGCCAGCAGTCCTAGAGCGTCTGGTGCCTGCGGCCTGGAGAAGGGTGGTGTTAGCGAGGATGCGAGAGCCTTGAGAATGTTGGATCGCAAGTTCTGCATCTAGAAGCCAGAACCTGGTAGGGACCGTGGTGGAATATCAACCTAAGAGTGATTTACGCGGGTCTGAAGGCTATCACTAGGATCTGCATTACATGGGGGTTATTGTTTCTACACATCATATGCATCGTTACGGCGTCTTGTTTTAGGGGCGACAGCCAAAGGGGGCTTGTTGCGGTCAACTATAGCGTGCTTTTTTACGACAGGGAATTGAAGAGAAATGAACGAATTGGTGTTTCGGACCATATGGAGTCATCATGGCCCAGCGGTGTCTAGGTGCCATCACTTTCGTGATGCAAAAGCATCGATCATGTACATAGTTACTGTGTAATATCAGAAACATTTGAGCCAAGTTTTTGTCTACCATCTTTCGTGATTCGTCGCGCCCGTTTGAGTGACCGTTTGTCCCAGTGTGCAAGTATCATTCAGGTCATCAAGCCAAGCTGACGAAGTCTTGGGACCTGACCCAGTACACTGTCTACGTGGCCATTCAAGTCAGGGGCGGCACAACGGCACCGTGAGGTAGAATTACAGTAGAATTAAGGTTGTTGTCAACCCCAGGATAGCGATCCAATCCCATTTATCCGTCCGTGTCTTAGTATTAGACGCCGCGTAGTCACTCAACACCAAGGCCGCGTCAGCCTGACGATGCCGAATTGCCGGACGGGGTGTGGTACACTTTGCAACTTCTTTGCTTGCAGAAAGTGGCAATATGAGCTGTTCAGCCAGTAATCAGTCTATCCAGACCCTGATCCTAATTTTGGATACGTCAAATACTTAAAGTTTAGTGAAACAGTTCAACTGGACTGATTCTGATGCTCCGGGTCTGGCTTTCGCCTCGAAGAAGATTAGTTGAAGGGAGAATACGGGAAATCACTGCAGAGGAAGAGGAGCTGAAGGAAGAGGGGCATGGAATTGCTGCACATAGCCTTGTTTAATTATTGAAGCCTAGAATTTGATCCTGCTGAGGGGTGCGAATGAAGGAACTGTCTGTCTGTCTGTAAACGATGGATGTGTCATACATCCAGGCAGTAACTTATAACCCCACGAGAGAGGTGTCTGAGAAAAATGGAAGTAAGCTCCTTGTGTCATGGATACAATTTTCGTAAAACTGATATTCGTATTATTCTTCAAGGTTTGATAGTCATGATGATGTGAGGCTATTCGGAAGGCCCTCGGCTATGTACACCCGAAAGATAAGGACATCTTCCAGAATTGGATACCTATCACCAGAATCATAGGAAATATTAGAGATACTCTAGCAGTAAGATTAATTTCGAATAATCATTTTATCATGCATCGTCATGTTCTTTTACTTGCAGGTGCAAGTCTTGTCGCGTGTAAGTCGGGATATAGTTTTGCCGTACCGGCCGCATCGACAGCTGCAGGTGCTACGCGCATCAATAGCCAGAATAATCAAGCTCCGCGACGACCTAGCAATTATCTTTGTCCGCATCAATAGAAGGACAATGCCATATCAATAGCTGCAAAACAATCATCTCGCTACAGTATTTGCTTCTATTCAACTCAGATTTGGTCTGCTCGATAACTATGCTTCGGTAATCGATATAGCTTGATATTCTTTCTAACCCAACTTTGACCCGTCTTCAATTTACCTTTTATCTTTGCTATAATCGCATTGCGCCGGTATCATCATGTTCACCTTCTGTCCGCTCCAGGGCGCCCTGTCGGATTCGTCCGCTTCGCAATCCCTCCTTGAGCTCGATGGAGGTGTCAAGGTGCTGGTTGATCTAGGATGGGACGAGACTTTTGATGTAGAAAAGCTCAAAGAAATTGAAAAGTATGTCCCACCGCGCATTTGTTCACCACGGCGATTGCTAACAAAACTTGCTTTACAGACAAGTCACGACCCTATCGCTCATCCTCGTTACACATGCGACAGCTTCGCATCTCGCTGCCTACGCCCATTGCTGCAAGAACATTCCTCAGTTCACGCGCATCCCTGTGTATGCGACAAGGCCAGTTATTGACCTCGGCCGTACCCTTATCCAAGACCTATACACCTCGAGTCCCGCCGCGGCGACAACGATTCCTCAAAGCTCGCTCACCGAGAGTGCCTACTCGCTTACACAAACTGCTACAACTGCACAAAACCTCCTCCTCCAGCCACCAACGAACGAAGAGATCGCCCGATACTTTTCTCTCATCCAACCTCTTAAATACTCGCAACCCCATCAACCTCTACCGTCGCCCTTCTCACCGCCCCTTAATGGCCTAACGATTACTGCGTATAACTCAGGGCATACTCTTGGCGGCACAATATGGCACATCCAGCACGGTCTCGAATCGATCGTCTACGCCGTGGACTGGAACCAAGCACGTGAGAATGTTTTTGCTGGTGCAGCTTGGCTGGGGGGAGCTGGGGGTGGCGGTGCTGAAGTTATCGAGCAGCTACGGAAACCTACTGCTCTGATCTGCAGCAGCCGTGGTGCTAATCGAACCGCACAATCTGGCGGTCGCGCTAAGCGAGACGAACAGCTTATCGACACCATCAAAGCCTGTGTGACACGAGGAGGAACAGTGCTGATACCTGTGGACTCAAGTGCTAGAGTTTTGGAACTTTCATACCTCTTGGAACATGCCTGGAGGACTGATGCTGCTTCTGAGGGAGGTGTTCTCAAGGCAGCTAAGCTGTATCTGGCTGGTCGCAATATGTCGAGCACTATGCGATATGCCAGAAGTATGCTCGAATGGATGGACGATAGTATCGTGCAGGAATTTGAGGCCTTCGCTGAAGACCAACGAAAGGTCAATGGTGCAACCAACAAGAAGGAAGGTGGACCGTTCGACTTTAAATATCTACGACTACTCGAAAGAAAGGCTCAGATTGCCAGACTGCTCAGTCAGAACACCGGTAACGCTGGCACAGAAGGCCGTGTTATCCTGGCGAGTGATAGCAGTATTGAGTGGGGTTTCTCTAAAGACTTGATTAAGGGGTTGGCACAAGACCCAAAGAATTTGGTCATCCTAACAGATAAGCCGGGCTTATCAAAGAACGACAACCCATCTATCGCAAGAACATTATGGGATTGGTGGAAGGAGCGCAAAGATGGTGTGTCCGTGGAACAAAACAGTAATGGAGAGAATATTGAGCTTGTCTATGCTGGCGGACGAGAGTTGGATATCCGCGAGTCCCAACGTCATGCTTTGGAAGGCGATGAGTTGGCACTCTACCAACAGTGGCTGGCGACTCAAAGACAGCTTCAAGCAACCCAACAAAGTGGAGGCGCAGCAGGGCTTGAGGCAGCAGCAGATGTCGTAGATGATGCTTCTTCTGAATCATCGTCTGACTCGGAAGATGAGGACGGGGAACAACAGGGCAAGGCACTCAACGTTTCGACAGCTATTGCTCAGGCTGGCCGCAAGAACGTTGTACTCAAGGACGAAGACCTTGGCATCAATGTGCTCATCAAGAAGAAGGGTGTATATGACTTTGACTCTCGAGGGAAGAAGGGCCGAGAGCGCACGTTCCCTATCGCTATCCGGAGAAAGCGTCAAGACGATTTTGGAGATCTCATTCGCCCCGAAGACTATCTTCGCGCAGAGGAGAAAGAGGAAGAGGGCCAAGATGGCACCAACATGGAGGCTAATGATGATAAGCTTGGCAAGAAGCGGCGATGGGACGATGTTGCGAAGAACGGAACTGGTACCAACAAGCGACCGCAAGCCATGCGGGCAGGCTCTGCAGATGGCGAGGAGGCTGGAGCTGGTGACGGCGATGGCTTTGTGCCCGACGAACTTGACACTGTTGAGGATGTTGAGTCGGAAGAGCCTATAGGACCATGCAAACTTTCGTATCAGACCGAGACTGTCCAGGCCAATATGCGCATTGCATATGTCGACTTCAGCGGTCTGCATGACAAGCGAAGTCTCAACATGCTGATCCCCCTTATTCAGCCCCGGAAGCTCATTCTTGTTGGTGGTGAACGGGACGAGACACTTTCCCTCGCTGAAGATTGCCGCAAAGCATTGGGCGGAGATAGCAGCAATCCGAACAACACTAGCAGCGAACGTTCTGTTGATGTATATACCCCCGAGGTTGGTGTCGTTGTGGACGCCAGCGTTGACACCAACGCCTGGGTTGTCAAGCTGGCCGACCCCCTAGTCAGAAAGATCAAGTGGCAGAATGTCCGTGGTCTGGGTATCGTCACCATCACTGGACAGCTCCTTGCCACACATCTCAACGAAGCTGCTGCAGCAGATGAAGAGGCTGCCAACAAGCGTCAAAAGACCGAGGAGCCTCCTTCCTCAACAACCCTTACCACCACCGCCGCAGCTATCCCCTCAGCCACACCTGTTCTCGACGTTCTTCCTGCGAACCTCGTTTCCGCTGTCCGATCAGCAGCTCAACCACTACACGTTGGCGACCTCCGTCTTGCCGATCTACGTCGTGCGATGCAGTCCGCTGGTCACACGGCTGAATTCCGTGGCGAAGGTACACTGGTTGTTGACGGCACTGTGGCTGTTCGTAAAACATCTGCAGGTCGTGTCGAGGTTGAGAGTGTAGGCATGCCGACCGCAAGGAGAAGCACCTTCTACGAGGTGCGCAAGATGATATACGATAATTTGGCGGTCGTGGCTGGTGCGTAGAACGCTTATGATTTCATATAACTACGAGGGACTGCAAGACAGTTGGAGTGGCGTTATCAATGGGATACGCGGATTTTTGTACGTTATGAGAAGCTAAGACAGAGGTGTATTCTCTGGGGGTTAAGAGTTGGTTATGAAGCCATGAGGGGTTGGAGACTTGCATAAGATATAGTTGAGATAGAGTCAACAAGCGGCTCGATAGCCACGTCTTCTACGCTTCCATGTGACAACATTTCAAGCTTCAGATTGCAATCTTTACTGCGTCCTTCTCCGCGATATGGGATTCAAAAGCGTCTAAACCCAAGGGATTTGCGCACTTCATGATCTTGAGTAGTCCTAATGAATTGTCAAATTTGCATTACATGGAAAATGATCTGTCCCAGCAGGATCGTATTGGTCTTTTCAAGTTGCCTTGACCATTCTCAAATCAAGTAGCCGTACTGAAACATGTTTTCAAAAGTAAGCTCTTTCATATTAACGTACATAAACGCGTGAAGAGCGCCCAAACGCCAACCAATGCAAGTCTATTCAAACATATCCAACATTCCATTAAGCTGATTTTGTAGGTTGCATAGCCGCCATTTCGTACTCTCCAGCACCATCTCTCCCTCTTCCTCTTATGGGGATAGCCATCTCCTCATCAGCAGTAGTGGGCTGTGTTGCAGTACTATCAGAAGATGCAGCAGCACCAGTAGCAGGGAGTATAGGACGGCCACCGAAGAAGAGAGGCTGTAGTTCGCGGTATTGGCAACCCCAAATACCAACACTGACGGAGATAGCACATGAGGCTATCATGGTGAGCCACCAGCCTCCGTGGCGAGGGATGCGGCCGCTGTACAGGGATGCAATGACGAGATGTAGGAAATGTACGGTTACAGCAAAGTCGGGGACGAGTTTGGATCGAGCGATGAGAGCGACTATTGCGATGGAGCTGCAGAGAAATTAGTGACCATGTCTAAAACATCGAAGCCCCTTCCAAGAGAACCGCAACTTGCGCTTCTCCCTAGAGCAGCAAGGGAGTATAACTCACATAATCAATCCTCCATCTAACAAGAAAATGAACGACATGAGCCAACCATGCGTTGTATCTCCTCTGACGCCCTCCCAGCCAAACACAAGCGTCCAACTAAAACCAGAGCCCGACACAAGGGCCGTGAAGACGATGAGGACTAGAGCCGCAAAGTAGTAAATGGCTTGCAGCGTCGCGATCTGGCTTGCGATTCTGAGGGGTGGTAGCTCTGCGAGTGCACCTGCGCGCGGAGGTTTGCGACGGCGTGGCATATTAGAATTTCTGTGGGTTTTCGATTTGGGAGTGGTGTTGAAGCTAAGATTTTATCGCAGAATGGGAGAAGCGTTGGTCATCGAAGGGGCATGTCTCGTGAGGTCTTGTGATGCGTGTCGTCCTTTAGGCTTAAGCTTTAAGCCTACACTTCCAACTCTTTCTCGGATTTTCTACCTTTTTTTTTATTACAAAAGCTTTTGTCGACGAAGTTTTAAAGTCGACAAAGAAGAAAAAAAAGTCAAATCGGGGTTCAAAGGAGGGATACGAAGTAGATAGAGTTGAAGCAGGGAGGTTGCGTAAAGCATGGACTGGACAGGGCTGGACCTTATACAGGTACGTAAATCTAAGGACAGATTAAAGTGGCATCAGTCACACATAGCTACCCTGAAACGAGGCGTGCGCAAAGCTCACTAGCCCTCTTCTGTCTCACCGCCCACTATTTTCTGCCGCTCCCACTCGTCATACCCATTGAAGCTAACACGGCTCATGAGATTTTGAGCCACCATAAACTCCAACCAATCCGTCCAAGCTGTCCCGCCATTACAGCTACATTTCAGCTCCCAATTGAGCCTCGCATCTCAAGTCTATACAGCAAATACAAACGAAGAATCTATAAATATGGGTTTATGGCCATTCTCAGGCGAGTCCCGCGCCGACGCCATCCGCTCCGGCGATGCCATTCCCAACCGTCAAGAGCGCAAGATCTGCTGGGCCGCTCGCGATGCCTACTTCAACTGCCTCGACGCACATAACATTGTCGATGCCACCAAGGACCCTTCCGCAACCAAGCGCGCCTGCCCGACAGAAACGGCAGACTTTGAGCGGGATTGCGCTGCTGCTTGGGTCAAGTACTTCAAGCAGTGGCGAGTAGCCGATATCCAGAAGAAACGACGTCTGGACGAATTGAGAGCACAGGGTGCGCAGGAGATGACAGTCACGACGAGCTTTGCGCCTGAGGGTGGCGCTGGAGAGAAGGGCAAGGGTGTAGATGATATTCAGGCCATGTTGAACAAGAAGAGGTAAATTATTGGACTGGGTTCGAGAAAGAGTGATTTCTTGGATGATTGAAAATCATGGACGAGATGACAGGCACGGAAAGGGCTTCACAAAGACGGCCATACTTGTTATACATATTGTATTATACCACTGTAAACTACCACACCATCACCAATTCACCCCTACATGTACAAGTAATGTACTGCTTCACCACACCATCCCTTTCCCTTACTTCCAGATTAGACAGCTCAAGTCTTTATCCTACCAGATCTATCTATTCCTACCACCTGAACCCCTGCATGTGCAAGCTGCAAGCCCTGCTAGCTGTTGACAACCAAAGGAGAAACGACAATAAGTATACGACAAAAAGGAATAACCATGTGAAAGGACCGGGCCAGTGAAGAATTGAATAATGACCAAGTGAAAATGGTGTCAAAAACAAACTGTAGCGTGCTAAACGTGGTGGTATCATCCATGTCTTCTTCTTTTTAATAAAGGACCCATATCTGCACTCGCTCTCCGGGTGCCGTGCCGTGCCGTGATGTGCCGCCACTCGACGATGGGATCCAACCCAGCTCGGCCCCCCCTCCCCATCCGCCTCAGTGCGTATGTGTTTCGTCGCCGACAAAGGAAATGAAATTGAAATAGAAGTTTGCTTTCATGGGCCGAGGCCAGTATGTCAAAGGTACCGAGATAAAAACAAAAAGGAAATAGTGCATGCATGGCTGGTCAAGTAAAGGACCAGAATAAGGGGTGTCGCCAGGTGTCTCGCTTTTCTAATGCATCATTGGTGGTTGGCGATGGTTCCGTCGCTCGTCAACCTTGTGTATCTGCGTCGTTCGCTTTCTTAATCGTGATCCCATCTTTTGTCCTCCTCGATAACCCTGATTTGGTCGTGGCTGCAACCTAAGCTACCATTCGCACTCCATTGCCATCCGTGCCACTTTTCCCCGGTAATGGAGGCAGCTCCTTGTTCAAACTCTCATGGCTGACCCTGTGTCGAAGCGTGGGGCCATCGTTGCCTGAAGCGTGGCCGTTGCTGAGACCTGCATATCCACTGTCGGCGCTTCCTGGTCCAAGATATCCAGACTTGGGAGGAGTTGGAGGTGGCGCTCTGGTGGGTGGGAGACTCTTGTTGAGGTCCTTGGGCGGTGTCAAAGGTCGGTGTTCATTATCATCGCGTCCATTCTCCCCTGCCTCTTGCACAACAGGGAGGATAGGCTCATGTTGCATCGAATCACGAGTATCCTTGGCAATGCCAGTAGACATGACTCGATCTGGTACCTGGTCCTCGGTGTAGCCATGTCTTTCCGAGCGCTCAGCCTCCTTATTGGCCCTGTCAAGTGTTTCGCGCGCTTCCGGAGATCGCGGGCCAGGAGGTGGGGGAGGACCATGGCTTGGTACAGGAGGAACGGCCTGAGATGACCTGCGACGAGAGTTCCAGCTTGACACTCTTGCTTCCGAGCGTTGAGCCTCAATCATCTCCTGATGTCTCCTTTCGGCCTCCCTGTGAGCTTCCTCGGTGGACATTGTGACACCCTCAATAAAATGGTAGAACCGGTCACCATACTGGTCGGGTGGCAGTGCCGAGATTTGTGTCTTATCGCTAGACAAACCCTTCCAGAAATGCTCGATCTTCTTGATAATACCGTACTAGAATGGTCAGCTGTGGACGATTTCAATGTCAGACCATAACTTACATGAGTGAGACAGTCAATGACTCCGAGGTAGTAAATCTCATCCCCAGGGGTGTTGTCTTCGTGGGTCGCTCTGAAACCGCCATCATCTTGTCCGAAAACCCACCCAGGACGGTGCTGACCCTCTTGTAGCTCATCTGGCATCTTGTTCGCCGATTGACCCATAGGCACTGGTCGCTCCTGGCGAATCATCTGTCGCAGTTCCCTGGCCTTGCGTTGATTCTCCAATTTAGATGGCGTGCGGAGAAGGACGGAGTTGGGTTCGTCATCAGGAGATTTCTCACCACCAGGGTTGAACACTTGCAACGTCTTGTCGCGAAGGTTCTCCTCGTTCCCTCGCGAGACATCATGTATGCCGACCAATAGTGAGTAGTCCATGATTTTAAGTCGCTTCAATAAGGCGACGTCTCGTTGCAGCTGCTCGAGGAACATACGCTTCTTCTGAATACCCAACTCTAGGCTTCTCTGTCGTCTTAGCCAGTTGAGATCCTTCAGTGTTGCGCGAGGGTTCTTCTCTAGATCCTCCTCTCTGTAATCTCGTCCAATAGTGGATCCTTTCAGATCGAAAGTAGTGTGAATATCTCGGTGTGGAGGGAAGAGATTGTTCATCACAACAAAGTGAATCTTCTTGCCATACGGCATCTTAACGCGGTGTAGACCGTAAAACTGCGAAAGAAGCATGTTGGGGTTGTCCTTGACATGCTGGTAATATTCCTTGAGAATCTTGCGAAGGAACTTGTGCTCGGCGTGGTGAATCGTCTTAATGATGTACTTGTAATCTCGTGAGAAGTAAAAGAAACTTCCACTTTTGCCGGGAGAGCCAAGTTCGGAAAGAATATACTTGCCCGTGAGCGACATGAGGTAATCGGCAGGGTCCAGATTGAAAAGAGATCGCAGACGGCGGAAAACCCAGGGGGCGTAGTCCTTGAACTTGAAATCGTACTTTGCTGACGGTACCAGCTCATTACCGGCAATGTCAAATGTCGACTTCTGCTTAGTATCAAAGTCGGCATCTGTTAATTCTCGGTCGAGCTTAGCATTTGTTCTCGAAACCGAAACACGAATACCTGTAAGCATGTTGTAGGCAGTCTCCCAATTAGCATGAGTCTCGTCAACCTTGGTACCGACGAGAACTCGATCGTCGTCTTCCTCTTCTTTTCTTCTCCGCTTACTGGCCCTCTTTTGTCGCAATGCCTCTGCCCAGCGGAGGGCATCCTCATCCGGCACGATCTCATCCCGAGGCCCATCTGACTGCATCGACCGAGTTGGTCGTCTTCCCATACTCAAGGAAGGTCGTCGACCACTTGGTGTTCCAGCATTAGTAGGGGAGAAGCGGCCGCTAGCCTGAGCAGTGTCCATGCCGTCCTTGGACGCACGACCTGGGACATACTTGGGCACATCGAGAGTGTGCCTTTGCTTGAGGCCAGGCGGAGGAGCTTGGAGATGGCCTGTGGACGAAGCTGCCGCGCTGGACGGGTTGTAGATGGGTGGGGATGATAACCGGTGGGCGCCGTTGGTGCGAGGTTGCAACGTCTGCGCCGCATCGGGGTTTGGATTGTTGTGAGAGCCTCGGGAATCTAAAGCAAGTGGTGAGGCTGTAAATGTGTGGGTTCCGTCAATGCCCCCGTTCTGGGACTTTGCAGAAGTCTCTTCTGAGTGCTGAGGTTCTGATGGAAGAGGTTTTGATAGAATATTGTAATGTGAATGATTGTTGGAGTTGATGCCATTGATGTCGGATGGCTGATGGCGTGTACGGTCGGCGAGATTTGTGGTACCGTTCAACATGGGCTTTTGCCCAAAGTTGTTGACTTCGGCGGCATCGTCGTCTCGGGAAGGGTGTGTAGCCGTAGCAGACTTTCCATTAGAAACAGAGCTCATGCTCGTAGGCCGCGTGCTGTTGCTGTTGCCATTCATAGGCGTCGGTGTAGACTCGGAGACTTCGGACGCGTGTGTAGAAGAAATGGAGCTCTCGTCAAAGCTCTCATTGATGGTGTCGGATCGGGTGTGGCGGATAGAACCCCCATTCACCCTCTCCTTGTTCGCGAAGCCGAACTGGTTTGTGGGATCAAGGTTGAGAATGTCGGGGTTGTTGTTGTAGATTGCTGAATTGTCCTGGTCGGAAAGAAACGATGGCATTTCGATCGGAAACCTGAAGAACTCGCTGGAAGCCAAGACCAGCGAGTGGTGACGCGGTAGGTGCTGCAAGAAAAAGTGATGCTATTCTGAGATTAATTGGTAGCTTGCTTTTGAGATGTCGTCGAGTTGTCGCCAGGATCTACGCTCACTGGGATCCGGTCGCAATCTTTTTCTCTTGTTGACTTTGAGTTGGGTATTAACGTTGCTGCTGGAACAATGGGCGGTAGAGACAAGAGGGAAATTGGATCGAGGGCCTTGCTGGCTGGGCGCACGGGGGGATGCTTGGCGGGTCGGCCAATAGACAGAGCAGGGACACCGCGTTGGGGGTAGTCGGCAGGCGATAACGTTAAGTTAGGGTAAATAGACAACCTAGCGTGGATTGTTGTTGTTGTTGTTGTTGTTGAATGAATATGATTGAGATGTGATGTGAAGGGGAACAGGCTCCGTGTATTTGGTTCCCAGACTAATGTGCTGTCGAATTAGTTTAGTTTGGGTGTGTGGTAGGTGAGGTGAGGTGAGAGTCAGACGAAACAGGAAGACCGTATGGTGGTGGTGGTGACTGTGAGGCTGGGAGAAATTCGGGCGGGAAAAAATGACGGGCGAACCTCTGTGCAGCTCCTGCCTTGCCTGGCATCCGATGCACCTAAAACTGGAAATGAGGCGTCCTGTGTCCTGTAGGGGAAAGATGGAAAGAAGAAGGGGGGGGGTGGGATTTGGGGATCCGGGATTCCGGCTGATATGGGCCCCAGTGTAGTGTCACTGGTTTTACTGGGCACAGCGTATCTCAGGGCACTCTAATGAC
>JAAVUD010000303.1:0-15776 GCA_014898915.1 Fusarium chlamydosporum | reverse complement strand
AATAAAATAAAATAAAATAAAAGAGAAGCTCTGGTTTGGTGAACGGCCGTTGCCCGTTTTAGTAGCCCCGTCGAAATGGAAAGTCCTATCTCGGATTGAATCTAAGCCGCACGCCATGACGTTTTGTACCAAACGTCACAAGCTAGCGCAGATTGAGAGTGGAGGGGGGATTTATTTTACGAGAATTGCAGGAGACAAGTACCTGATACTTGAGTAAGCCAGCTTAGGTACCTAGTGGGTACTACCTAGGTAAGGTAGGTACTCGATATGGATGATGAGATTCCAGGTACTCATTCTATTGAACAGCACCTGAGTGAGCCATAACACGATTTTATTCAAAAGTAATCAAGAGATCATCATCTACAATGGTCATCAGGGCGCCTCAAACAGCCTACCTACACTTTATTGCGACACTTATTATTACCTTGGTTGCACAATGATTACCTACCTACCCTTCCTTCTCCTGATAAGCTCCCCCTCCCCCCATGAATCCATGGATGGCTTGACCCAAGATGGCCTGAGATAAAGATAGGACAGTGGAGAGCTTTTAGCGTCGACCCAGCCACAACGTCCAGCTTGGATCAAGCACTAACCGCGATAGCACCAGAATCGATCCTTCTATTCATTCCACAAAATCTCACTCGAGGCCAGGTGTCGACTTTTATGGGGTTTCAAGAGTGAGTGTCTTATGTTTTTTTCTTCTTTAAGCTGACATATATTCAAAGATATTTAGATTAATTCTCAAAGTCATGACCTGACCTGACCTGACAGAAAAGATGAAATACCAACCTACTAGCTAGCTATGTACTCAAGTACACGCAACACATAAAGAAACAACCCACTCTTATGCTGCAGATCCTCACAGGGGGATCGTCAACACGCTTTCATCCATCCATCCTTCACACTTCACCTCAGTGACAGGACGGGACCGACCTCACTCAGTCCCTACCTGAGGGGAGGAGTCTAGGTAGTCTTACATACAGGCTTGATTCTAGCGTGTTTGGTGCTGTGGGTGGTTTCCCTGTGCTAGATGAACCTGAAAGTACCTGGTACTTTGACCCAGCCAGGCAACACCCTTGCCGTCGGGTGATGGTGGATTTTAGTCCCCGTCACCTTTTCCCACTTGCTCTCTGCTCCATCTCTCTTTCCATCCTGGGCCCCCAAAAAAAGAAAACGAAACCCCATCGCAGTTCAGGATCAAGGCACACACGCAGAACTGACACACGCGCAGCGCAGCGCAGCACCAGCACCAAGCACAGCAGAGCAGAGAAGCACAAGCACACCACCACCTGGGGCTGGCTGTTGGGTCCCTTTTTACCCTTTTTTTCTTTTTTCCCTTGCTTTGATCTCTGTCTGATCTTATTCTTATTTTTTTTCCCTTCTCTACCCGTCAGCAAAAAAAACATCAAACTTACCTTACTTACTTTCTCACTCGCTCGTTCGTTCAACAGTTCCCGTTCCGTCCCATCCCAACCATCGCTCGACTTCACTCCGTTTCGCTTCGCTTCCCTATTCTGTGTTTCAAGTAGTTTCCATCAGCATCCTTTTCTAGGTAGCTAGCTCTAGTAGCTTTCGCCATTTGATCTGATCCGTGGCCGTCTAAAAACGTATCTTCCGCTGCCGTTTCGAGAAAAGAATTACTCCACGACATTCGTTCGTTGGTTGGTCTCAAACCATCCGTCGGCTTACCCATTCTCGACACCCAAGATGATCTCAGTCTGAGCCACCACGATACCCCGATCCGATCTGACTCGATTGCTCTCGCCCTGACAGCTTCAACCTCTCCCGTCCGCCCCGGGCGTCTAGTCCCTATCGGCAATTCAATCTTGATTATCTCAGCTTTCTAGATAACATAATCTTGGAGCTATGCAGCCTGGTCTGGCCGCTCAACAACTCGTCGATTGCTGCCCTCGCACACGCCATCACGGCTTCCCTCAAGGCTTGTCCGGAAAGCGACATGTGGCACGGTCATCGAATACTCTATCCTCTGGCCCTGCGCCTGATGCTATCGCTACTGTAGATTCTTCTAATCACTCAAATCATCAGCGACATTCCACAATTATGTCACAGGTTGCCCCTCGGCAAAGGGCATGGGTCCCTCGACATAGCACGATATCGAGTTTCTCCAAAAGTATATTAGTCGCTCTTCTCATCGCCCTGCACGCCGTATCGCCTGCTCATGCTGTGAGGATCCCTTTTACAAACTGCCTTAACGACGCCTACCGCTTGCACGAACCGACAAACCTACAATGGGTCCCCTTATATGCCGATGCTGTATTCGATACTCAGAACGAGAAACATAACCTCCGTGTCATTGTGTGGGGTAATGTCACAGGTGCTCGACCAAACACCAAAGTCCCGTCGTCCCCGAATGACAGTTCATGGAAGGATCCTAATAACATCAATGGCAAAATCACTGAGCTGCCCCAACGTGGCTACCGGACCGCGACAACTTACTTCCCCAGGGTTAACTTCTTGACCTATGCACCCTACAACAAGAAGTTCAACTTCTGTAAAAGTTCGCTGGTCAACTACACATGTCCTCTTGGTCCCTACTTTGGGGAGGTCAGTTACAGGTATGTGTTTGCTTCAGAAGTTTTTTCGTGGACAAATGACTGACCAAATATCCACAGTGATGCGTATGAGTTGCCTTCTGTTAACATCACTTGGGACGCATACGCATCGTATGCTTTTGCGTCACTTGCGCCAAGTATGTCTATTGTTGACGGCACTAGAGAAGCGCCTCAGATCGGCTGCGTCTCTATGGCCATAACTCCAGATCTCGGGGGCCTCTCGTGGCTCCTTAAGTTTCTACCTATGATTGTGCTACTCTTCACAGGCTTCGCAGTCGTTTTCTCAGCCATCTTCAGCCCCTGGGGCTCAACCGATGTTTTCCACTGGACCTCCAACTATGGGCGCGATGTCGACTTGCTCCGGCTCGTCACCCCTGGATTCGGCGACTGTCTTCAGTATATCCAATTTATTGCACTGAGCGGCAGCCTTACCCTCGATTACCCCGGCTTCTACCAACCTATTGTCAGCCAGATGGCATGGTCGACCCTGATGTTCAACGAAAGCTTTGTCGCCGATGCACCTTCGTGGCAAAGCGTTGTGGATGGCATCTATGTCACCAACGCTACCTACGGACTCCAAGAACTTGGTCAGTTGGTTGGTATGGCAGAGACGCAGGATATTTGGGCCGGTATGATGGTATGGTTATGCGTATGTATCGCATCAGTGACTGTGCTGGCCCAGGGAGGATTCGCTGTTCAATGGCTACTTCGCAAGATCAACAACACACCCGAGGAAGATCTGCGCTCAAAGAACGTTCCCTTTTCTGTCGGAAATGCCGTGCGCATCGTCTTCAACTACTTCTTGTTCCCTATTGTTACTCTGTCATGTTTCCAGCTCGTCGTTGCTGGCGACTCTCCGACTTACACCATTGCTCTCGCAGTCGTTACTATGATATTCCTTATCATTTTTGCCTCCTACCTCTTCTACCTCATTATTAGGACAAGGCCAAAATCCGTCCTTTATGACGATCTACCGACTGTACTTTTGTACGGTCCTCTATACAACACCTACTCCGACGAAGCCGCTGCGTTCGCCCTCATTCCTGTCTTCCTCACGTTTCTCCGGGGTATCACTGTGGGTGCAGTTCAGCCAAGCGGTATTGCCCAAGTGGTTATGCTTGCTATCTGCGAAGTAATCCACATCCTCACGATCCATGCTTTCAGGCCCTTCCAGCGCTCAACAGCGATGAACGCTTATCACACGCTTTTTGGCTCCTTCCGTCTCATCTCCGTCCTACTAATGGTAGCATTTGTGCCTACACTGGATGTGTCTGAGGGAGACAAGGGTTGGATTGGATATATCATTTTGGGAATCCACGGTACGGCTTTGATCTTTGGTTTCTTCCTGAACGCTCTACAGACCATTATTGAAGTCACGGCTCGTATGCTCGGGGCCGGTGGAGACGATGCTCGAGGTTTGACTCGTGGAGGACTTACAAAGATCTTTGGTGCGCGACAACTGTCTCGCCGCAACACGCAACACCGTAACACTGGCCCATCCCGAGCCAGCCAGTTGTCAACTGCTGCGATGTTGGACATGGACGATGGCGGCAAGTCAGGTTATGTTATGCCGAGCGGAAGGGTTCGTAGCGAGTCTGGCGCTAGTCTCGGTGGACTCATGAACCCTCGGCATAGAAGCAGTTCGGCTCTCGATAGCATCGATGTCTACTCTGGTATGCCGCATAACATCGACAGCAGTAGTTCCTACATGCCCAACACGCCTGGAGAGAGGAGCACCTTTTCTTTCTTGCCCTCCCCCAACGCTGCCCGTCATCATCCGACACAGTCCATGGACGCCGCGGACCCCTACTACCGGCCACCCAGAAGAAAGCGCGAGACAACGAGCGGATCGATTCATTCGGAAGGACCTGACGCCTCTAGCCCTCCAGATATGAGAAGGATCAGCCAGCCTGGAGGCTTGGGTGATCCTGCAGACATGGGCGTGGATATCTCTCGAGGAGCAACCCCGGCTCCCCCTCCTCCTGCCGGGTACTCTCAAGTCAGCATCCCTCCAAACCGACCCGATTATGCTACGCGCGAGGTGGATTTCTACTATGGCGTTCGTGGGCCGGCCTTGAATTCAGATGGTCCAGGTCGAAAACTTGGAACTGGACCTGCTGACCCCACGGGCCCTGTGGCTACCGCATCAGGATGGTTCCGAAACCTGTTCGGTGGGAAGACGAAGGAAAAGGGTAAGGGCTTCGAGGTTGTTAGAAGCTCGCGAATGCCTCCAGCCATGATGGCTAGGAACGGTGGAGAGTCACCCCCTGAGGGCATTCCTGTGGCTATGGGTGTGCTGCGGAACGGGCCCATTGACTCTGACGACGAAGATGAGCCCCGAATAAAGCGTTCCCCTGGCCGTCAGCCACAGAGTGCTCTTCTGGATGACAATGGCGATCCTCAAGATTCTGAGCCAGAGAGCCCTGTTTTAGAGCGACCAAGACGTACCCTCAGTGTTGGCAGTGAGAGCTTCCCAAGAGAGCCAAACAAGTCTTTATCAAAGGCACCGCATATCGCGCTGCGCGAAGCTGAGGACGATGATGCTCCTGAGATCCCTCGCAAGAGCTCAAAGCGTGCATCGGGCCACTTCGGAGGTAGCAGCGACCACAGTCACAGCCGGGCACCATCACTTAACCTGATGAACATGCCTGGGTCAACAATATCGTTCGAGTCACAATGGCGAGATCCTGATGCGGTAAGCCGTGCTTCGAGTCACCACCGGGCTACACTATCAGCCTCGTCGCGACTACCATTCGAGCGAACGAACTCTCAGAGGCGGCTGTCGTCCAACTCATCCATCGAGTTTCCGGGCGAATTCTCGCAGATCGATATCGGTCCGTCAATTGACGAGCGACCAGCCAGTTTTGGCATGGTATCACAGCATGGTGTCAGCCGAGTTGACCCGTTGCACCGTGACGTGGATCTGCTCGGCAGCTCCGCTGAACTTGTCGAAGACCCTCCCATGAGACCTCGCACTTAACTTGTCATATTTCTTGGTGTCATAACAAAACCAATGGTGTACTCCTCCCCTATGCGATTACCTGCCATGGCAGTCTCCTTCGACACAAACATCGCTACACCCTTTACGGGTTACATCTTAATACTATTTTCTTTTTGTTTGGGTAGCCTCAGGGTTAAATGCTTTGTACACGATCTATAGATCAAGATTCACCCGGATCTTGCACATGAGCATACACGCTCACCTCTTTCTCTTATTTTTTTGTTATGAATGAAATACATTCCATCACAGCCGTGGAGACTTGCGGGAGGAAGTCAAGCTACGAAAGTACTAGCAAAAGGGCAGGCGTTTACATGGATTTTTCGTGGCATATTTTGCTCTGACTGAGCCTTTTCATCTTCTTTTCTTTGTGTCTTTGGGATTTGTACTTTTTGAGAATGTCCATACTAGCGTTGGCGTAACGAAAAAAGATGGTCCGAGGAGTGGATTTACACAAGGGGCGGTCGGTATTGAAGCTCATTCGTATTGTCTACTGGTTTTGTGGTAGATTGTGTAGGAAATGAGTGCGGTTGGCATATATAATTTTCGAGGGGGTATCTTGTTAAGGATCTGGATATGCCCATCCTGAGATGATGGGATAAGAACCGGGATTTACATTTTGAAAAAGAATTTCTAATGAGAGGCTGTAATGATCCTTATCCCACAATACGTTTTTTACTTGACATTTGTGTTCCATGTAGGCTGCCACTGAAGCAAGGTTCACCCTGCTTCCTTATTCCTCTATGGCTGTACCAGCTACCCATTTCGTTGTGGTCTACATTAAAGTCGGAATGCCGTCTAGACATTTTCTCGATTCATTATTTCACTGTGATAAAACCAATGCCTGATCGAGCCTTTCTCGCCGCTTCTTTGAGCGCTTGCTCCTCGACATCAGTCCACTTAACACTGAGGTCGTTCCAGTTCTTACCAGGGGTGTTGTACTCCTTGCGCCACTGGGCTTGCACCTTCTGCAGGTGAGACATTTCGCGAGGGTCGCCTGAACCGCTGTACAACATGAAGGCTGTGCAGGGCGGCAAGGCATCATAGATGCGTTGGAGGCGTTCTGTAAGACGGACTAACGCCTGCTCAAGCTGGGATTTGTCTGAAAGCTCCTCGGACTCTTCAGGAGGGCCGCCGTCACTGTTCGTGTTTTCGACGCGGTTGCGGTTCCACCAGCCTTGAAGGGCCTCAAGCTCTCGCATCCTTGCCCAAACAAAGTCGACGCCGCCGCCGCGGATTTCGAGACCATCCGGATCGCCTTGTACAGCACGGATTACGTTATTGGTCACATCCTCGTCGTTCTTGCAGCCAAGCTGATGTGTCGCACCGGCTCCTGCGCCCTTAGAGGGGTCACCCCAATCAATAGCGGCGCTCGTCTTGCCCACTTCAAGGCCACCCGCAGCGCCTCCTTGAGCCTTGTATGCGGTTCCAGCCCGTGCAAGACGGCGGAATAGATTCTCACCTTGAGAGTCAGATGTTCCCCAAGATTTTCCTTTTTCGCACTTTTGCTTAACAAGATCGAGACAGGTTTTGGCGTCTTCAATACTGTCGTGACCATTTGCGCCGCCTTTTTGAATTTCCTTTGACAAGTATTTTTGTGCAAGCCATTTCAAAGAGGACTTGAGAGGAGGTCCACGAGGATGAGGATAGATAATGGAGGTGTCGATAATGAAAGGATGAGAGATGCGAAGAGCCTTGGTGTCTGACTCTAGAGAGTGTCCTATTAGGATTGTGCGGGGGGTCAACAGCTCGAGAAGTTTCTGTTGAATATCATGTAGCGTAGTTGTCACGGGTGCGAGCATTTCTTCTGTAATGCCAGAAAATTGGGTGACGTAGTCGATGATAGGCTTATCAGGCTTGACAAGCTCGTCAAGAACCACAGTGCCAAACCAATCGATTATGCTAATTCGCGTCAAGGAGAACTCGTTTTCTCCAGTCATGCACATTTCACAGTCCAAGGCTAGGACATCTCGTCCTGCTGTAACACTGCCCTTCTGGATCTCATCCGAAGGAGGCTCTCCATCTTCAAGTTTGTCCACATTCGTGATCACCCATCCGGGAGGAAGAACGAACTGCTCTTTAGCAGCGCCTTCAAGCATGGCTGGATGGATTAGATAGCCATTGTCGCTCAAATCATCAACGCTGCAAAGGAATTCCGTAATGGGAGTCCTCTCGTTCTTCCAACCTTGGGGTTCGGACGCTGGCTTGGGACCCTTCTTCACCCCATTCTTTTCCTTGGGAGCAGGTGTGGTCAGGAACGCAGCTAGCGGTGAATGCATCTTTCCGTGGCGATCATCACCCGGGGTCTTGACAGGCCACAAGTGTGTGAACATTTTTGCAAAAGGCTGCAAGGCTTTTGGCAGGCGCTCTTCTTTCAACTCCCTAGGATAATAGTCGTCGGGCGATGTAACAACAGTGTTTCCTCCCTTTTCAGCATCGTTGTACGTATCAAAGTCGACTGTGTGCTTGAACATAGCTTCCTCGACACCGGGTATCATTATAGCCACAATCTTTCGGAAAGCAGGGCGATGAGTAACACCAACCCACTGGGGGCCAGCTCCGTCGGCGAAGATATAAGTTACCAGATCTCGAAGTTGGGTGATGTTGATCTTGGATTGGAGTCGTGCGTTGGGAGAAAAGGCGATTGTGGGATAGTTCTTGCCTGGCTTGGGAACCTTCTTGAGCTTCTTGGTGGCTCGCGAAACGACCTGCCACTCTCCATCGTCGTCGGCCTCATGAGGCTTGGCACGTTTGAGACTGCTGTCGCTTTGTGTTGAAGTCTCTTTCTCGAGTTTTGCGATCGCGGTTGTCACAGGTACACCCTCATCGAACTTGTCTGGCTGCTGAACCGCATCTTGATGCTCGCTGGAGGAAGCCTTGTCGATGGTATCGAGGATTGGGTCGGCTCCTAGGACAGTAAGGGTTTTGTCGACGATTCGAGCGGCTTTTCTCTTTGCTTTCTTACCCATGGTAAATTTGTGCGAGCGCAAATTACGCGCCGCTAAATATAGAGACGTTTAAAGATTAACGTCGTGAAGTTGCGAAGTTGCAAGGAGGTAAAAATTATTGGCGATCTAAGTTAAGAATGCAGAAAGCATTTGCCATGCGAAAGAGTACGTACCTTCAAGCTGCAATGGAACAGGCAGACAGACCAGGCGCAGTTTCCCATTTTCTACTGTAACTTACTGGGATACAAGCGGAAGGGACTACGGAAAGTGGGGGCAGGTAAATTCACTGGAAGCTCGACCCGCCAAAATGCTCGGGCTACCACCACTCTACGCGCTTTTCAACACCCAAGCTCACAATAAGAATGTATAACAGTATATGTTGATCAGGATATTTCTTACAGATATTCGCTATATCGATAGAAGACAGCAAGCTTCGCTTTCTGGGCTCGGGGTTCCCTTGAATCACTGTCCAAAATCCATCTTAAATACTTCCAATCCCAGATTCGCCAGAGCATCAACTTGCTTCACTACAGCGTACTCAAAGAAAGCTCGCGCTTGATCAGCTTCGGGATTCTCTCTCCAAGCATTAATCAGCGACAACTCCTGCTCTCTGCCTGGCAGTTGGCTTATATCATCCAACATCTGCTTGGCAGTAATTGAGATCTCCCACTCCTGCACGTACCCTCTGGGGACAGACTTGAGAATCATGATAAGCAGCATCTGGCACAGGGACACCTGATCAATATCCTGAAGTTGTTGTAGAGCTCTCTGGTTGAAGCCACGCTTAGACGCTACCGCCTGTGTGTTTCCGAGAGAGGCTGTGTCGGCTGCGGTGTTGGCCAGGAGCTTGGCGACGAGCAATAGACCCTTGATGCGATCTGGATGGTATGGTAGAACATGCCGGTAGGGGTCGCAGGATGTAGCGACAAAGCATGCCGTTACCAAAGAATACAAGAAGTTGCTTTCCTCGGCGTATAGGATCGATATCCCTGACAGTAGCTGTGGCAATGGCGATACCGCCCACATGTCTTCGACGACCAACCCTTTACATCGCTGGTAACGCATTCGTAGAGATGCTCGACGAGTTTCAAGCGGACCAGGTGACTCCTTCTCATCCACTAATTCAGACAGTTCTTCACTGTACCTCTTCGCCGTCGAAATTCTATTCAAATCTATTGCCGCAGGATGGCGACCAAGTTTGCCAACATCCGCGACAAGACTATGGCGGTTCAGGTCAATAATAGGTGAACCAGCGCATACTTGGTACACGTTTAGGTCTTCTTCACACCTCGGACACATGCAATTAAAGAAGTATGGTGCAAGTGCCTGCTTTCGCTTTGACAGAGGGAATGTGTAGTCTGGTAGCCTGTTAGCGAATATTGATCAATCTGAGGCTTGAGACATACCCGTGTAAGAAATTTCAATCTCATCGCCGAAGTTGATCGGCTTCTCTGCTCTCAGTATAGCTTTCCTGCCGACAAATTGCACCATGGCATTTGGGATACAAGAATGATTCGCCATCGCAAGCTTTGGACCAAGAAAGATGCCCACCTGGCCCAGATCGGTATCGTATCTGTGAAAGGCGTTTGTTTGGATCTATAGGATATGAGCGGATGGTCATACTCGGTTTCTTTCTTGATAACATACCTTACAGAGAAGAGTCAGTGCCTTTTGCACCTCATCTTGGCTAGTTCCCAGGCCTGCAAAGGCACTCGCTCCCATGGCCATCATCTCCATATCTGCCCACTTGTCACTCTTCCTCCAGGACGCGACATTTCCCTCCAGGCCCTCCAACGCAGCGCCGATCTCGGGCTTTACCAGAGCTTGAATAACCGCACGCACTGGTGTTGGTAACCCTGGGCGCCCTTGTTCGGTGACTTTACGTAGGACCTTGCACTCTTTGGAGTGGACGGCTGTCCAGTTTGCCGATTGACAAGCAGCATCGCAGTATGAAACAGCGTGGCACCGGGAGCAGCCGCGTACTTCTGTTGGCTTGAAGCAGTGGCTACAGACGGTGCTTATGTGAGAGAGCGAGGGAATGAGGATGGTAGGTGTAAATGGGAGGATAACGTCGCCTGGAGCAAAGGTTTTGGTGGAGAAGATGCCACGACCTTTGTGATGGGTTTTTACTTGGAAAGGTGTTGATTGATCCATTTATGCAAATGGAGAGAATAAAAATAATTGGATTGGTTGGGATTGAGGTTTCAAGAAGTGAGTGCTGTTCAGCGAGTGTCAGTGGGATGGTGTATGATGAAGTTTCCATGAAATTCTTTGCTCACTGAGCCATTCATTTCTCGCCCAGCGGGCCAACAATTCACCCAGAAATATCCACCAATTTAAACCACATTGTCACAAGAAATAATAAAATTTGAACGTTTTGCCAATAAATCAGACATTTCCATTCTTCAAAATCCGGTTTCGCAAATATTCTACAGTTCAACTCGAGGCGGAACCTTGCCGCTCTTTCGCAGCGCTGCGAGCCTGTCATGTAAGTCCCGGCTCCAGTGGCTGCTATCCTTCTTGTTCTCCTTCAAGATTCTCGCAATGTGATAATCCCAGCAGCCCTCTTCGGTGCTGGTCTCATACACTCGGCACTTGGCATCACTGTCTCGCTCTGTACGAGGCCACTGTCCAAGCTTTGCACCCATGTCTTCATCCAAGAATGTATCGAGAACGAGTTGTCCAACTTTGCGCTGGGTGGTGCCCCACTCGTTGCCCTCAGGCACGAGAACTTCGAGGAGAAGTTTCATGCCATCGTTCTTGAGGAAGTCTGCCCGGATGATGTCGCTCTTCATAAGACCGTTGATGGCTCCGACCTTGGCTTTCGCTGTGGAGGCCAGTGTCTTGGTGTTGATAAAGGAGGGGACATGAGAAGGTACGAGAGACGTGTAGAGAGACTCCTTGAGAGATCTACTAGAAGCAGGGCACTGGGCGTCCATCAGACCAGACCACTGCTTCGTAACCTCTTTCAAGGCTGCTGCGTTGTTTTGTAAAGAGGCTCCCAGGATAGCGGCTGCTTGATGATCACGAGGGGTGACACCCGTGGGGGTAGTACTCTTGGAATCACCCATCATACAGAATAAGGCTTTCAGGACAGCTGGATCTTCTGTGACCTTGAGACCGTAGTAAATGTCATGGGACAATTCCTCCATTCCTTCAAGTGCGTGGTCGAGCTCGTCGCCTTCGCCTGTCTCGCCAGCCTTCAACATTTTCATGGCTGTGAAAAATGGCTTGCCAACAAATTCTTCGTCCTCGGGCTCCTTGATTTTACCAATAGGCTCATAAGCCGGGGCGCCCTTTGGGATCTGAGGATCCTCCTGTTGCTGCTGGTCCACGACGACAACCGCTTGATCGACAGGGAGTCCCTCAAGTGCGGGATTTCCCTCATCAGGGACGTTGATCTTTGCTTCCTTCTTGCCGTTGGACATGTTTAGACGAACATGGAGCCCGTGAGGAAGTTCCTGGTCATCGTGAACGACCTGGAACTCATCTGTTGGTTGGAATACTTTGGGGTAACAGTCCTTGGGGTTGTCTGTGTGGCAGATGAGTTCCACATCTGCGTTTGGAGAAGGTTCTGAGGGCGAAGATGAAGCGAGTGTCGGTGTTGCGAGGATGCAGAGAACAATGCCCAACACCAGGGCGACGAAAAAGGATAACGATTTTGCCCTAGAAGGAGCCATGTTGTGGATGTGAAGGATGAGAAGTGTCTCCTAAAGGTGTGGAGTTCCGAAAGGGCGATGTCAAATAGTTTATGCCAGGGGTCGCTGTTGTTGTCTGTGGTAAACTCTCCAGTGCTCGGTATATGTACCTGTAGTGAAAGGGATTGTTCTGTTGAAGGGTAGATAAAAGGTGGGCAGAAGTGAGGGTAAGTGGAAGCGGAAGTGGGTATTGAGGGATGGAATGTAAGACAATGATAGACTTTTACAATGGAAGAATAATAAAGGATAGATAGAGAAAAACGATAGACGATCTTGTCTGTTATATGTTGTATAAAAACCTTCAAAATATGAGTCAGTCAGGCAAAAGGACACTTCACTTGTTTGATCATGAATCGAAGTCATTAGAAATGGCAACTTGTCAAGAATAGATGGATGGGTCCGCCCATCAATTAGGTAGTTAGTTAGTTCCAGAGTTGCAGCGCTCGTGCCACTACCGATATGGATGCTCACTGTAAAAAAGAGTTTTGGCAATTTGTGATTGGTTCAGATCGTAGCTTCCGATTAGTCATGATTCTCATAGCTAGGTGGCTTCCATGTAAGTCGACTTCATGAGGATGATGATTGAACCTTCCATCAACACTATCTTTTTTGTAAATCTTTGATCGCAATAGTTGCCTAATAGCCACCCTATACTGATCAAAGTGTCATATGGAGCGTGATTACCGAGTATGTCTCACAAATACATGACGTTCATACCAGCCTTCCCTTTTCCACGAGGGCTAGCTAATCAACGTTGGCGATGCTTTCAACGGCCAAGTTAATGAGCAAAATTAAGCTATTGAAACATGACCCGATAAACTTGATTACTAGTGGAATAGTTCATGTGACGGAGGGAGAATAACTCGAAGGGGCTGTCCTCACTACAAATAGTTCATTGTCGCAACCAGCTCTAGCGGGAGAATGTCTCACCGCGGCCCATGACCCTGTAAATTCCTTGTAAAGGGTCTTGAGGGGGCTGAAAGCGGCAGTTGAAGCATGGCAATAACCTCATGTAATTCACTCGTTCGTCATAAAGTCTTATAAGACCAAGAGGGGTATGTGCCTCTCGAAGATATATAAGAGTCGGCAGCTTAGCAGATTGGGAACATCGAAAAGCAGATATCCAGAGCAACCCTTTCCATCGCTTCAATATCCACATACATATCTACATTCATTACTTGCCTACCTATCAAGATGTTTTCTTTCAAGTTGTCTTTCTTCCTGGCCTTCTTCCTTTGGGCCTTTACCCTGGAAGCTGCACCAGCAATGCATCATCACCGTCATGGCAATCGCCATCTTCAAAACCTTCACGCCGAAAGAGCAGCGCTTCTTCATCGCACAAGGTCACACTCCCACCATGGATCTTCACGCATCATGTCCGAAGAGTCCCAACAACCCAGTGAAAGCTTGCGAGCACTAGTCGCATCTGATCAAGAACTGGATGGCCATTCCTCCGAGAGGTTGACAGTATAGGCTGCATATAGTGGTAAGCCATATGATTTCGTTTCACTCGGTCGTATTTACTGACTTATCGATAATAAGACCTACCTATGTAGTGGAGGGTAATCATGCCTGCTAAGCCAGAGGAGCTGGCTCATCTGGCTGGGGATGGGATTATTTGGATCCATTGGATTGGATTCATGTTTACGGATAATACTACTAAGAGAATTGACGCTGGGCGTTTGTGGGATATCATTGGTTTTCTTCCTTCTTTCTACAACCTATTTACCCAAGGTACTCTTTATAAATTAATTGACTTTTCACTCATTTGTAAAAATATCGTATTTCGAAATTGCTTGTCTACTAAATATTGAAACTGTCATACTGATGTAAATGAAGTCCATCTACAGTGGATGGTACACAGTCCATAGGTGGTGACGCTTTGCCCATATGACGTTCTGATTGGCCCTAAGCGCCTAAACCCTCCACTGGAATTGGGAGAGCTCTCCCTTACATCCATTTCTATTCCCATGGATGGATCCATTTCCCATCTCCAGCTATCTATCTATCCCTGCCTGGCTGTTCTTTTCGTTCCCCCATACATCCATCAACCAAATTAAATCGCCTTCGGTCCAACACCCCCCAATTGACCGATACGATCTATGTTCCACTGTCCTTTCCGTTCTTTCCGTCCCGTCCTTTCGACTGTCGTTTAAACCACCAGACTCGGTCCAAATTTACTACCGCTCAATTCATCGTGCGATCTCAAGAGCTCTCCCTTTGACCAGAGCAGAGAGCTCGATCTCTAGCGCATCCCATCCACCCGCCCACCCTGGTCCTATCCTGTCCTGTATTGCGAGCGATCTTCGTTCCCATCCCACCCGTGATGCCTTCTCCACGCCGAGTACGCCTACTGATCCTGGCGACAATCGGCACCTTTATCTTTATCCTCTTCTACACCTCTGGCTTTGACGCTCATCACGATGCCGAAACCTCTACCGGTCAAGAATTTATCAAGAAAACCCAAAATGCCATGAGCGCAAACGAAATGCCTGCTCCCGTCGTAGACTTCGCTACGGGCGAGAAGGCTGGACAACCTCATAACGACAAAGATGGAGACGGTGACATCGACGAGGAGGACAAGAAGATGGCCGACGAGATGCAGCAACGACTCAAGGCTGCCGAGGCAGAGGCCAAGGGCAAGGCGAACGAGAAGGGCGGTTTGCGACCAGACCCCCCCAAGAAGGTCGTGGGTGTCGGAAGTTCTGCAGAGGGACAGAACAAGGACAAGATTGTTAAGCAACCTGGTGGAGAGCAGGGTGATGCCGCCGCAGTCGCTGCTCCCAATGCTGCTGCTGCTGCCGCTGCCGCCGACAAGAAGCCCGTGACAGAGACAAGGACCAAAGAGGAACTCGAGGCTCGCGCAGAACTTGATTCTATCCTCAAGAAGTCGCCTGGTACGTCAAAACAAGCAGCCACTAAGAAGGGAAGTTCGCTAATCATCCAACAGTCATCATTTTCTCCAAGACCTACTGTCCCTTCTCGAAGAAAGCCAAGGCCATTTTGATGGAAAAGTACTCCATCACTCCCGAGCCGTACATTGTCGAACTCGACGTTCACCCTCAAGGCCAAGCTCTACAAGATCAGCTGCTCGAAACAACCGGACGAAGGACCGTGCCTAACATCATGGTCAACGGCGTGAGCTTAGGAGGCGCCGACGACATCACCGAGATGGATCATGCTGGCAACCTAGTAGGCAAGATTGTCGACCTCGGAAACAAACGTGTTGAAGTTTCGGCACGAGCCAGCTAATTCAGCAAATACACAAGTTCTTTTTCTTTTCTTTTCTCTGCTCCTTCACGACCTGTTTAATCTTTATCGGGCTTCTGGACGAGGATTTATTGCAGGGTTGGGTACGGACGGGCTGTCGTTCGGGTCTTTTGGCAGCGCAATTGGAGGAGTCTGGGCGTCTGGGAATTCCTTTTGTTTTATGTCGTGTTGTGGAGAGAGGGCATTAAAATCATTGTTTCATTCTCTGGGTGACATGACAAGAGAGTCGACGATGTTGATGTATACTATAGCTCAGCTAATGATTATCAGATATATATATATATATATA
>JAAVUD010000302.1:0-81335 GCA_014898915.1 Fusarium chlamydosporum | reverse complement strand
ATATCTCAAGGGCTGGAAAAGGATTATCAACGCCCGCAGATACGCAAACGTAGTGCAACTCCCCATCGACTCAGATGACGATACGCCCGATGCTGAACCCGACAAACAACTTACTGTAAAGGGCAAGGAGAAAGCTCAAAAGAGGGAGGAGGAGGAGGAGGAGGAGGAGGAGGAGGAAAACGGAGTGTACGGACTACTATACCTCGTCCCATCCGAAGATGAAGAGAGGTTGGACAGGTACGAGGACGTGCCATGGACACATCAGAAGTTCCAGGTGGATGTCAAATGGGCGAATGTGACGGGAGACGAAGATGAGACGTTGATGGCATTGGTTTATGTCGATCCGGTGAGGGTAGATGAGCATGTACCGAAGGAGGAGTACATTGGTAGGATGGAGGATGGCATCGAGGATGCAGTTGAGAACTGGGGCTTGGATGAAGATTATGCAGATAGAGTCATGAGGAGATATTGGGAGTGATTCCTTTTTAGTTGTCTTTGTTTGTCAGTTGGAGGATTGACGGGATGAGCGAGTCTGTCTTGGCTTGTCTCTTGTCTCGTTTGGCTTTGTTATTCGATGCTTTTCATTCTTGGTTTGGCGACATTATCATTTGGTTTATGCTTTCTGCTGGTATCAGGACAGCGTGCGACATTCAATTCGATAGCGAACATATGAGTTGATTAGTTGGGTAGTTTATTCAAATTGAACTTCATTGGAACGGAGACTGAGATCCATGGTCAGGTCTTTATGAACTATCACACAACAGTGCGATTTTGGTGCATCAACCACTAAAAACTTAGGCTAGTCCACTGAACGGACCGAACCCGTCTCGGATCTCCGAGCAGCCCTTAGAGACTGACTGACAGGTACCTACTATGAGTAGGCAAGACTAGGTACTTCGGAACGTTACAATTCATTGGTTTTACTTGTATATATTATTTCATCATCATCAACTTGTCTTTTCTATGGTTTACTTAGAACCAAGTTGAATAAATCATGACATCTCATACATTATTATCACGACATATTATTCGTTCAGCCAAAATCTCACCTTTACCGGTCCTCTCATACCAAACCCGTCTCATGACAGCCTCATCACGGAGTTTTCCCGCATGGTTCGCCCGCGGCGGAACATCAAACGGACTGGTAATCCATAGAAAGGATTTACCGCCTGAGTCACAATGGAACCGAGTCTTACCTTCAGCAATGGGCTCGCCTGATCCGTACGGGCGTCAACTCGACGGTATGGGCTCTGGTATATCATCAACATCAAAGATTGTCATACTTGGACCGCCTTCTCGAGACGACGTCGACGTGGACTTCACTTTTGTGCAAGTTGGAATTCAAGATGGCAGTCTTGATATGGCGGGTAATTGTGGCAACATGTCTTCGCTTGTCGGCCCTGCAGCCTGGGATAGTGGTTTGATATCGTCAAAGAGCATCGAGAAAGACCAGGATGGATCGAAGTGGGCTACTGTGAGATTTCTCAATACCAACACTAACAAGGTCATGTCGTCCAAGTTTCGAGTCGAGGGTGAACCTTTGAGGTACACGCATAAAGGGGATTATACCATGGATGGTGTTCCAGGCACAGGCTCAAAGGTCATCATGAGCTTCCTTGACCCTGCTGGCGCAAAGACTGGAAAGGCTCTCCCTACAGGAAATCCCGTGGATTGTCTCAAGTTAAGTGACGGAACCACGATCAAAGCATCACTTGTCGATGTTGGAAATCCCGGCGTCTTTATCAATACCGAAAGTCTGGGGTTGGTTGATCATCTATCCCTTACGCCGGCGCTCGTGGAGTCAAATCCCCAACTCAAGGACAGACTGGAAGAAATCCGGCAAGCTGGCGCCAACCTCATGGGTCTTGATCCACAAGTCAAGAGTGTCCCCAAGATCGTTCTGTTGTTTCCCACGAGCGGCTCATCAGAGGTCGATATTCGATGTCTCGCCTTGTCGATGGGTCAGGCACACAAGGCCGTACCATTGACACTCGCGCTCTGCCTTGGGGCTGCTTCTCAACTAAAAGGAACTATTGCATCTGATCTCATACGAGGGAAGTCGAAAGATACGGTCACCATTGGACATCCTAGTGGGAGGGCCGATATTGGTACTGTAATTCGGGATGGCAGGATTGAGTCTGCGCAGCTTCTGAGAACCGCGAGGATACTCATGAAAGGTGATGTGTATTATTAACGCGGCCTTGATTCATTGTATCTGATTATTTGATCGTCATCCTTTACAACTGTTCTCGGACTTTCGTAGTCCTAGTCGTCTTCAGTTAGTGCTTGCGATCGACTACTACCACGAGCAGCTCACAACCAAGCATCAACCATTCACTTGCTTTGACAATTGAGTTTCAAGTAGAATAATACAAATCACTGATCTTCAGCAGTCATTCATATTGTCCCGTCCGATAACATGATCATGCATGTCCTCAGATTCATCACGTGATAGATCGTGGTTTAATTAAACCATCTGCACCAAATCTGACCGCGATGTTCATCATCTTGGAGACACGATATCACACCAATAGTCGATTAAGGGCGCACACTTCTACAGCTCAGCAACAACTTCGTATCCGTATCTATACAAATTAATATACGCTACGTCCCACAAACGACTCCAGGTCACGTAATGACTAATTCCATCAACTCCGTTCCCAAGCCTGGGCATCCATACTTCCCCTTGGACGCTGTGATCCCAGGCTATCTCCCAAACAGCACGGGGGTATTCGAATTGATAGCTACTTTTGGAGTGATCGTCAGTGCTGTCATCGGATTCGCCGTGTGGCAGACGACTCGTACTCGAAAACCAGTACGCCCTATTGACCAGTTCGCCGTTGGATGGTTTGCGTTGTGTAAGTCAGACTCTGACTGCATTTAGACAAAACAAGAAATAATTTACTGATTGGGCTTTGATTTCAGGCGGTTTCTTGCATGTGGCTTTCGAAGGTAGATATTACTTGTATATTATACGGCTTTGAGGAACTAACAACTCCGAGGATACTATCTCGTATATCGCCATCAACTCCCCGGCATGTCAACGCTCTTTGCCCAGTTATGGAAGGAATACACGCTTTCTGACTCCCGGTACCTCACGCATGATATTTTCACAGTCAGTGTGGAAACCATCACATGTGTAAGTTTGCCCGAGCCTCTCTTCTCTTCGCCATCTTACACAGCCTATACAGCTCGCCTGGGGTCCCCTCTCTCTGCTCACAGTATTCGGCATTCTCAGAGACTGGCACAGCCGCCACGTAGTGCAGGTAATTGTGTGCACCGCGCATGTGTACGGTGTAGCCCTTTATTACTTGACCAACTGGAACGAGTCGAGAGTGCATGGTGTGGCGTACAGTCGCCCCGAGACGCTGTACTTTTGGGTTTACTACGTGGGCTTCAACCTTCCTTGGGCCATTGTGCCTCTCGGTAAGCAAATAGTCGAGTGATGGAATTGGGACTACGTGCTGACTTTTCTCTAGTGCTGCTGCGTGATAGTTGGTTGCAAGTGTCTAGAGCTTTTGCTGCCTTGGAAGAGAAGAAGAGGGGATGATGTGTGCATAAGAAGTAGAACAAGATGAAAGGGCTGACTTGTAACGCGGATGTTATGGAGTGAGGCTTCTTTCAAGTTTCAGGTGGTGAAAGCATATGCAGTAAAACAATATCTTACAGACTCCCCTACAATACACTACTTAGAACTGTGCAGGCCGCGCAACAGAATTAAGAACCTCCCATATTGTATGACAACAACCCTATCCTCTGCTATGATCTGTTCATGCCATACAGGATGATGCACTCTGTCGCTATCACCAACGTGGGAAGCTAGTACGCCCTGTCTCATATAACATGACATGAAAGTGGTGCGTTGTGTGATCAATAGTTGGCATCAGGCTCTGAAATGCAAGACTTCCTCTTTAACAGCAATCTCATCGATGCCTCGCCTTGTTCCAGTACCGCCCTATTACCCTATCTTACAAGGGTTCTTTACCAACCTTCTTCTATACCCTAGATGTGAGGATAGATACTGTATCTCAATACAGAACCTGCCTCTCGCCTCGTTTCTATGCTCACTCACTCACCCATCCCGTACCGTGCTGCCGGGTCCCGAATGCTGTGAGCCGTCCCAACGGTACAATGAGAGTTGCAGGCCTCAAATACTACAGCATACTCCACGAGGTTTGAAAGCATAGCCTCATACGGAGGCCTTGAAGCAAGTCGGTCGACAACGTGACACACCCAATACCATGCATATCCATCTCTTGTTGGCTCCTTCATGATGTGAGGCTGGCAGCATCGGGCAGCTGCTTGCTTTCGGAGGCTTCATGGTTGAGTTGGAAATATACATAAGAATCCACTAAACAGGTGACCGTAACAGTGACAGTCACACCGCACCCCGATGGGCTTGACGCTATTTGCTATGCATACTGCTCAGTCGGTGAAGAACAGAGTTAGCCACTGCTACCACCTGCATGCTTCATAAAGATACATGTTCTGTGTTTTATGTTCAACATTTCATACCAAATCCGTGATACAATTGACTATAAACAACTCAACTGGCTGCTTGTAACCTGTTATTCTCCATTAGAGACTCTTTTCCATCTGATGATATCGTGAAGAGTGGTCATGAAAGATCATCGTTCCTTCACTAACCTGATCCCTGTCTTCCATACAGGATCCCTGTCACAGCTTTACATGCTAGCCACACGTTTATACCGCCTCATCCGGATATCCTCCCCGGCTTATAGTTTTAGCATATATCTTATCTCCATAAACGAAACTCAAATCTGTGATCACCAACAATTGCTTGTGTGCGAACGACTCGAAACATCGCCACTGTCTTGTCATGCGTTGATAAGTGAGGCGTAAGCGGAGAGACCAACGTTCGTTGCTAGTCGATCCTACTCATGAGTCTGTGATATCCTATCAAATTCAGAGTGACAGTAAATCGCCAGTTCGTGGGCGGAGATCCCTACTGATATGTCACACACCGTTGCAGTCACCAAAACCCATGACTTAGTTACACAAGTGCAAGTATCAGGGGTAATACGGTTTGAATATGCAGACGATGCTTAAGTTTCGCACTAAACCCGCCGAACACGCAACTATTACATGCAGAGTTAACGCCTCCGGAACGGTTACGACACTGTAGACTTTCGTTCTGGTACATGCATCGAATTATGATCGAGGTAGTAATCATGAAGCATTCTAGTTAGACTCAAAGTGCGCCAGTAACTCAACATGTGCAATTCACAAAGTAGATAACCGTTTGCCCATCTTAAACTCCCGTACCAATTGCCCAGCTCACCACACCTATCTCAAGCAGTTTGCCATGCACATACCCATTCATGCAACCGAGACCTCAAATGATTGTGAAGCACTCATTCTTAGTGCTTGTTGACGGAGAGACAATAGCCGCCTTAATCCGCAATGCTGCTATGTGAAGACGCCGCCGATGCAGGGCGCGGGGGCGGCATGGGAGGGAAGTTAGAGAATGTGATAAGTTCAATCTCAAACTTGGGGATGCTTGAAGTGCTGCGGAATAAGGCAGTCAAATCGTTTCCAAAAGTCGTCATCTCGTACGTGTCGTCTTCTCCTAATGTAACACGACGGACCGAAGCACTGGACGGCGGAGTGCCGTTATTGCCACGGCCTCCGGGGACTGGATGATATGCCGTCGCGGAAAATGTTAGAGGGCGCGTCACCGCCTCAGTGACTGCAACTTGCTGCAGACACAGACGAGTTGGCGAGACGTTCACAAGCATATTTCGTTTGCCATTGCCTGGCCAGTTGATAGCGAGACGTGCTGGATATGTTTTGCCGACCGGCGGATGGGGAGGAATAGCTATGGATCTGCCTGGAGGAGGTGGTGGAACATTTCCAGGAACTATTCGACCACCCGGGATAGAAGTAGGAATTGGTGCTGAACCCAGAGGTGGCGGCGGATGGCCCCATGCTTGAGCGTGGTTTTGTGTATGCATTCCTGGGCGCTGGGGAACACTCATCCCCCATGGGGGAGTGCGACGGTGAGTGGGCTCATCGCTATCACTGGCAGACAGTATTTCAGTTCGATCAATTCGTGTACTGGCTGTTTCACCAGCCCCTCGGCCGCTGCGATGCCCTCGACGGTGAGATCGACGAGGAGGGAGCACAGAATCGTCAGAGTCGGATGCAAATGCCTCGCTGTCAGAAGAACCGCAGGCAATGACATCAGGTTTCACTGAGTCGCCACGCAAACCGCTCGCGGTCTTGGATGTAGTACTGGGAGGGAGATCGTAGCCATGAAAGGTTACATACTGATCCACCATACGCGCCGAAGCCTCATGAAGCAACTCGATGGCACGCTCGGGTCTTGATGCCTTGTTCTCCAAGATCTTGGTACGTTTCCCACCTTCTGTCTTGAGAACGAAGGCATACCACTGTTCACTTGGGTCGATCCGGGTTAAGACATCAAACTCGGCATCTGAGCTTCCGACGAAGGCACGACAGTTCTCTATCGAGGATCAGCCTGTCAGCTGTGTCATCACGGTAACAACTTTGGATGATATATTAAACATACGCAAGACGAGACTCTCCAAATCTAGGTGATGAGGTGCCATATCTGACTGTATTGGAGATGCTGGTTTCTGACAAGCTGGACGCAATAGGGTCATTGATGAGGAAAGGGATTTGAAAACTGAGGTTCAAGATGCCTAACCAAGCGGATGACTTGGTAGATATTGTGCTTGTTGCAAAAGAGGAAGTGCAACACCTTTATGTAGATATAGCAAGAGGCGTAGGGTGTGTCTCCAAGATTTCCATGGCATCCACACCATGGAAGTGATTGTGAAGATCAAGGATGTCACCCTGGAGCGTAGATAGTAAGGCGGCCATTCATGTCTCTACCCAGACTAGGAGGTAGGCCTAGCCGAGAGACACAGATAGACTTGGCATCCTTTGTTTTGCGAGCGTTGTGCAAACCCGTGAAGTTTTAGTTTCAGTCGCCGAGGCCATTTCCCGTGCTCAGCATGTTGTGTAAGTTGGCAACAGACAATTCGTAATCGTGTAGCCAGCACGTCTTGGTAGAACCTCAAAACAAAGACACGTTGTCGAAGCAATAATGGGTAGCAGATGAGCCAAAGGGTTATGTTATTCCCAAAGGGCCAATGACCAACTCAGGTACGGCATTATGCACTCGCATTCCGTCCAAGGTCAGCCACTCGTTGTGATGAAACATAAACTACCCAGCCGACGGCTGCATTGAGCTAACCAGTCGGCCAGTGAAATAGCCAAGGATCTTCCTTTCCGTCGTATCGTAAGCATCCATCCGTACCGTGGAGCTGTTGCATCGTTTGGAGTCACTACGTTGATTTGTGATACGCATACACGATCAGACAAATTAGTTTCCTCTGTTTTTGAGTTTTGTTCTCAACCAGCATCTAGCAAAGAAACGGCAGGAGCTAGAATAGAAAAATCAGCAAACATCTCAGAGAGCAAGCATCGTCTGGCTACGAGACAAATCAGTCAGTCGGCTCTAGGTGCGGCTTGTGCCCTTCGCCTTGTTTTGGAATGATTGGATACCAGTCATCACCCACTCACCACAACTAAACAAAGCAATATCTTACGGAGGCTTGCCGGCCCATTTGAGTAGATGAACAAGCCAAAGCAAGGCAATTGACTCCTTGCTGACTGGAACGTTAATACTATATGTTTTTCTTTTTCTTCTCATGTTTCGGTTCCATCGTCATCCGATACCGAAGATCTGATAACCCGTGGATGTTGTCGTGCCGATCCTTGCCCCAGCTGTCCTCATGGTTGGTCGACTTGCATATTGGTGCCAATAGCAAAATGACTGTATTTATTGAAGCGTTGGTGTCGTTTGCCTTGAAAGGGATTGTGGAACGGGAAGAAGAAGAGAGAATACACCATTAGGAGAATGCAAGAAAGTAATCAAAAGATCCAATAGGGAACAAGTCTTACTAGACTCCAAGGAGTCGCAGGTATCGTACATATATCTCAGCTCTAGAGGCCGGTTTGTAGCCGTTCCAGTCGCGCAGTGACAGCTTCCACCAAGGCGGTCTCTCTGGAGAGCAGTCCTTGGACCTGTTGCATCTTTGCCCGGCGAACCTCGTGTGGGATTCGTAGCTCGGCCGATGGTGTAGCGGGCCCATCCGTGTTCCCTGCTGCCTTGTTCATTGCCTCCACCTCGGCTGCAAGATCGGCCTGCAGGTGCTTGATGTCTTCCAGACGTTTCCACAATTGTTTCGCTTGCGCTGGTGACGGCACCGCCTTGCCTGCAGCCAAATCCGCGTAGTCTGGAGCCGCGATGCTTGCTTCCATAGACCTGACTTCCTCCACAAATGCACGTTCCTTGGCGCTTAAATCGCGCGTTGTCGCCTTGCCTACGATCTTGCGCAAATTCTCCAGGCGCTCCGCGAGCTGACCCTGACGATCTTTGGCTGTTGTAATGCGACGATCATACATAGCATTGTCCGCCTCGCCATCACGGTGCAACCCGTTAATCGCGTCGGTCCTTCCCTTGACTTCATTGGCTTTCATAACTTGCTGTTTGAGCTCGCTCTGAAGTAGTTCACATCGTCGGAAGACTTCTGCTGCAGCCATTCCAAGGCGATACGTCTCGTCTGCCAAGACCTTATGAGCATCGGTAAAGATTTGTAACGTAAGCGGGCTTAATCTGACTTCCTGGTTAACTATAGTCTTATGCCGGGATGTGCGGAGCCTCTCCAGCAGAGTAGGCAAGGCGGAACCCTCGTCAAATGCATGTGATGGATTGAACACGGGACGGGGCTCATAAAAGTCTAAGGGCACCATGCTGGCTTCGCGTTCATAGGTAGGACTCTCTTGGCGAATTGGCGCAAGATCAGCTTCGGGCGTGTCAAATGTCAAGGCGATGGGTTCGTAGGGGGTTGCTGAAAGCAAGAAGTAGCCGACATCAGGATCTCGCAAGACATTGCACGCAGCCAAAGGTACTGTGATATCGGCGGTAGGTTGCGAGTAAATTCGTTCTCGTATCGACTGGGAGTTGACGAGTAGACCGATTCTGAAATCAACCCCTGCTTCAGAATCCCCATTTAGCTCACTCTCAAGTCGGAAGATCCAAGACGTGAGCGATATGTGTGTAATAGCAGCATGATGCGTGACAAAGAAGCTGTACCGAGATGTGACATCGGTGCTGAAAACGGGCCAGCTATCCTCATTGACTTCCACAGGGCTCATTGTATCGATAGCCTGGAACGAAAGAAGGGAAGGGGGGTCAGACTCGGCAAGGAGTCGGCCAAGCTTATTCTTGTTCTTTGGGGGCAGCCACTGGGCCTGAACGCCTTCAAGATCAAGGTACACACGGACTTGGCCGCTCGTTGAAAGCAGGCAGAGCACGGCAAGAGATAAGCCCTCTTGATCCCCGTTATCCATGTCCAGATCCTCTTCCTCGCCCATCATAAGCTCCTCTGTCTCAGTCTTTTTTCCAATCACAAGCATGTCAGTGATCGAGGTGTCTAGCTCATCACCGGTATCGGGATCCGACTGAAGCTCGAATGGACCCTGTAAGCGAGGGATGATGCCAGGACGGCTCGGTCGTGTGTAAACTTCAGTAATAGGTTCTCCGATAGGTCCTTCCATGATCGCTGGCTCTTGGGCGTCCAGTTCGCCCATCCATTCCAATTGTTGCTGGGCAAGCAACTTCTCCTGCTCACTGACCTCGGGATCGTCCTCGATACTGGCGACTGTGGTAACAATAGAAACTGACAGAGACGGAATGAGTGTAGGAGGAGGTGCCCATTTCTGAGGAAGCAAAGGGCACAGGGCATAAACATCTCCCTCTCTCATCGCGATCCACAGAGTCATCGGGTTCCAACCACCCGCTCCCTTGTTAGAGAAGCTCGCAGCAGCCACTTCCATGTCGAATGAATCGGGCGAGAAGGCCTTGTTGGTGTTCGTTGTTGAAGCAGAAAAATCCTGGTCCAAGGTCGTGCCATCCACCAGTTTCTTCAGGTCGACAGACGTACTAGGTGTGTCAAATGACCATCGATCGGTAGTCGACAGTTCCCAGACACGGACAATAGCATCTGCGGTAGTCGTGACAATACACGAGCCGTTGACTCCCAGTGGGTGCCATAGTGCTGAGGCGATAGGAGATCGCGAAGTGACATGTGTAGTAGGCCCGAGGGTAAAAATCTTGGGCTTCAGAGGGCCGGTGTCTTCGCTGGTGAGATGTGAAGGATCTGGCAGAACGCAAATGTGGATGGTATGGGTAGTGAGGATGGCCAAGAAGTTCGAGTTGGGGGAAATGACGAGCTGCCGAATGTCGTCTGCAACAGGTGTTTTGATTGTCTTCATAATAGTCAGTAATCGGTTTACAAAGCATCGCAATCAAACATACCCTCAATCCGGCAGTGTTTTCTAGATATTCATCGTCCAGCGACTGTGCAGAGTCCTCGCGCTTGATGCGGACGCCTTGCGATGATCTGCCGTTTGAATGACGATTTGCCCATTCGTCTTTCAAGTATGCTAGGTCTCCCCAGCGAATCTCACGACCAACAGCAACAAATACTTCAGTACCTCGGCGAGCAATTGTTCTGCGTGGACCAGAAATGGTCTTCTTCTTAGAAGCGTAAGTCGAATCTAGGCCACGAGACTTGGATGATTCGGATGATGGCTCAAATAGACGGTGGCCGGGAGCGTTGCCAGACAGCCAAGCTGCCGAATAGCTCTTAACCTTTGGCATACTGGAGAGCCAAAGCCAGAATTCGTCAGTTGGTTATGTCTTACAGCTTCGCGTCGCTCTTGGTGTGCCTGTTCAGAGTATAAGAGTTGTTAAAATGCACGTATATGTAAGTTTCAATCGCGATATTGACTGGCAAAGAAAATAAACGAGGCTGAAGATCTGGGGCTGGCGCAGAATGCGTTGCTGAAAGCTTTCGCGCTTGTCACCACGGCACCAGGTGATAAAGCCACTGACACCGCCACATTATAGACTCGGCCCACTCCCGTCGCAAGGCTGCTTTAGCTACACCAACATCCTCATCACAAGCATTTAACAACTGCAGGAATTATATACGAGCTTATCGCGTGAACAATCGTTCGACAAGAACCTTGACGATCTACGCAAACCGCGCTTTCGCTAGATCAATTACATCACAAAGCACAATGCGACCAGGCGTCAGAAGTACCGTAGAGCGCCTCGATAGGCCCAGCGCCTACTATCAGAACCGCGTAAGACGTCCCTTACGCGCTCTTCAATGCCATCTACTAATACAATGCTAGAACAAGCGGAGACGCGATCGCGATGACGATAACAACCAACCACAAGAACCTCAGGTTGATCCTCTGGCCAATGCTACAACCCTCTATGTTGGCAACCTGTTTGTCTCTCCCAGCATATATCCATAGTAGAATCGTCAAGATCTAATTTTTGTGTCATCGAAAGGTCATTTTACACAACCGAAGAACAAGTCTACGAGCTTTTTGCAAAGTGCGGCGAAATTAAGCGCCTTGTCATGGGCCTCGATCGTTTCAACAAAACGCCCTGCGGTTTCTGTTTCGTCGAATACTTCACACATCAGGACGCTCTTGACTGTTTGAAGTACATTGGTGGCACAAAGCTTGACGAGCGCGTCATCCGTACTGATCTGGACCCCGGTTTTGAGGAGGGTCGTCAATACGGTCGTGGCAAGTCTGGTGGTCAAGTGCGTGACGAGTACCGCGAGGACTTTGACGAGGGCAGAGGAGGAGTTGGCAGGGCGATACAAGCTGAGGAACGAGATGAGTACGCTGAGGGGAAATAGTTGGATGGATTGGAAGCAGAGGAAGTCCCCCGGAGCGAGATTTGGGACTCGATACCCTTAATTTTAGACAAAAAGCCTTCGTCATTTGGGAAGATCTGTAATTCCTGCTTTCTATATGCCGTTGCGGCAGGTTTTCCTTTGTCCCTTTCCCTTTGCGCATCCTTGGTCTATTCCCACACTGACATATAAGACCGCCGCCAAAGCTTTTGTGTTGTATATTGGCAAATGTTGTCATTATCTCGCAATTCGTAATTGAAACAAAGGTGTTGTACATGGACCCCAATATGGATCTGCTTGTGATTCCGACCTGGGGGGTGAATACGCCGTTCTCCATATGATCTTCGACCTGGTAGTCCTGCTCCTCCAACCTCGTAAATCGACTCTCTAGTAACCAGGGGGGTTGACTCGCTGTGAAACCCTCGTCCACTTGGGCAGCTCTGTTAAGATATCAGTATTGGCCTAGAAGCAGTAGGTTGGTCGAATGGAGCAACATACTGTGAATGCCCTTGCGGTAGCGCTTGGCCTTGCGATCAAACATGGTATATTTATCCCTTGGCAGCATTTCCGCCTCGGTAGGCATCTCAGCCTTCCATCGCTCGAGGGCCTCGAGAGTCTGTCCCTTCTTGGCGAGAGCAGCGTCGACGGTCGCTACAACGTCGTCGACAGCTCTGAGACGAAGTCGGTGGCGGCGCTTCTGGAACTTGGACAACCGCCAGGGGATCTTCCAAAGAAGACCACTGGACAGAGGATTCGTGATGCGGAATGCGCCGAACATCGTGGAATTGCTGCGGATTTGGAGACACAATCGGAAGAGGGTTTTCGGGATTGTCGAATGAACGTCAACTTTTTCCCGGCAGCTGGCGGCTGTGGTAGCCGCGCGGGGCTAAGCGCAGAGCAAACGGTTGGCTTCATTAAGCGGAACATTGTGAGACCCGAGCGCTGAAGACCAGACCTAGACGGTGTGGGGATGTACCTACAGACATGCCGCTGCAGTGGGGGTTCAGCTGGAGCTAGAGCAGCGTAGACGGGCACTCATTCCATCCAGCACTCAACCAACACCTCAGCGCATCCGGCGATTCAGACGATATAGTCAACGTCAACGTGTTTATCCGACTCGCAACTTCTCGCCATATCCCAGGGCATCCGAGAAGTAACGGCGATATCCAGTTTATGTATTACGCGACACCATGAGTTATTACTTTGCCATCGTTGGCACTCAGGACAACCCGCTATTCGAACATGAGTTTGGTACCTCTAAACAGGGCGGCGATGGTCAATCGCGCTTTAGCGATCAAGTCCGTCATTTGAACCAGTTCATTCTGCATTCAAGTCTTGATATCGCAGAGGAAGTGCAGTGGTCACATGGGCAGATGTAAGTGATCAGCGCCTTCTAAGGGGGAGTAGGACTGCTACGACATCGCGGATCGAAGTAGCAATCTCTTAACAAACAAAGAGCTGGGTTCCTGACTTTGGATCTTGTTTAGGTACTTAAAGTGTATCGACAAATTCTTCAACAACTATATCTCATGCTTCGTCACCGCAGGCAACGTCAAATTCCTCCTTCTTCATCAACCCATCGCCCCGACTGGTACATCATCACGATCGTCGACCGCAATCGGCGCCAATCCTACCAGCCAGGCGACCGAAGAGGCTATCAAAATGTTCTTTACAGAGGTGTATGAGAATTGGGTCAAGGCGATTATGAGTCCGTTCTACCGTGCCAACATGGAGGTACGCAGTCCCATTTTCCGGACACGCGTGGCAGCAGCAGGAAGAAAATATCTCTGAGTATAGATCGAGTTACGTGTTCTTATGATACCATATTTGCATTTTGAAGAATATACAGTACGTCCAATAGTGCCCCTTCTTCTACATCCTTTTTCTTTACCAACGCCAAAGGCCAGATGGAGGGGGCTTACAGCAGTCACGAATAACGTTCAGAAGTTTTATGGACGAATATTAAATGTTCAATGTTCAATGTGGTATTCATTTCGCAAGGTCGTCTTCTATGACGACTAGTGGTAATATCATGTCCGTGTTTCCCCAACGCCGTAGTCAAGTACATCCATCCCAGTGCCTGCAAATGTGCAACTGTATAATCCTTCTCAAAGCCAAGCGAACCATCCAGTAAATTGGACCGCTTAACCACCGAAACCGTAAAGGGTGCGGCCCTGTCGCTTCAGAGCGTAGACAACGTCGAGAGAAGTGACGGTCTTTCGCTTGGCGTGCTCAGTGTAGGTGACAGCGTCACGGATGACACCCTCGAGGAAGGTCTTGAGGACACCACGTGTCTCCTCGTAAATCACTGGAGAACTGTTAGTATGTTGTTCATATAGCAGTAGAGTACCATCGTCAACTTACTAGCAGAGATACGCTTGACACCGCCACGACGAGCGAGACGTCGGATAGCGGGCTTAGTGATACCCTGGATGTTGTCTCGCAAAATCTTTCGGTGACGCTTGGCACCACCCTTGCCGAGGCCCTTGCCGCCCTTGCCGCCTGGAAAAGAGTTAGTGACTGTTGTGAGGCTGGTGATGATGCTTCAGCGCATCAACGCGTCGAGCATATTTATTCCATGAAGATGCATCGGCAACCATGATGCATCAGAAAAGGGTAAAGTACTTACGTCCAGTCATGTTGATAGATGGAAGGAATAAGTGTTTGATGAAAAGAGATGAATGTGGCGCGTTATCGCGATATTGTAAATGACGTTTGGTTAGAGAAGACGCGTTGGAGATGCGGAGTGAGAAGAGTGGAAGGGAAAAAGAAGGCTGCGGGGGGGCGAGAAGAAGAGAAATAAATACGTGCAGGCAATCAGTAAAAACAACGGACTACAGCCGCCAAAAATCACTGCTAAAATGCGGGCATAATCAGTGAAAAATGGGCACCTAAAATCGTGGAATTCAGACGCTATACTTATTACGGATGCCTGCGTGAGTGGTCCCGGTGTCCGATTTTTTGATTGGTCGAATACTCAGATCACTCCCGTCCCACGCTGCAGCCAGAAATGGAACTGCAGGAACTGAGTTGAGGAAGGCGGGGAGTGGGGCCATTTCCCAACGCGTAAAGTCGCGTAGGCACTTATACGATTGGATTTATGTTTGACAAAGTGTTTAACAAAGAATAACCAGATGAGTGCGATCTGGGATGGGGCTGTAGGATCTTACAACGGATTTCATGTCTTTGATGTATTCTCCCGAATAGTCACAGGTATAATACAGTCATCGAGGATTTTAGTGTCCCCTACGTACTCTGCTAAATTGGCCTCAATTGCCTACCATTCACTTCATCAAATGGCATGTCTATTCAAGTCTAGGTAGCATTGGTAAAGTCACATCGTCATACGAGTTTATTGCATGAACCAAAGAATTCCCTGCAAGATCAAAGTAATATAGGCTTGAGATTCGTCATTTTAGATCCAAAACCTCATTATACAATCTTGAATCATCAACTTCTTTCGCATAGCGAAATCATGCTAAACCCATCTACTGCTGGACGAGTCTCACTAGTTCCCACCAACAAGGGTCCATTCAATCACATAATCAAAAAAGTGTAGGGGCTCATTAATTCGTAGGCATTCATGGCTCGACCTTGCTACTCTGACTACCTATCAGGGTATCATTCACCAACTCATCACTTCTCCAAGTCCTACTCTCAAGCCTTCGTAATGTACAAGTACTACAGCCGCCGGATCAGCAGGCTACATATACACAAAGTGAAGCCGCTCTTCCATCTGCATGCGCAAACGCAGACCACTTAATAAGCCTGCTCATACCAGAAAACGCCAATGCCATGCCCATGCTCGCGTATCGAAGTCAATAGTAGCGCCGGCCACAGAACCCTAGGTACCCCGTACATGCCACTTCCAAGCCGTAGTTTGATTGAACAGCTCAACTCTTTTTCCTTCAATCGCTGGAACTGGGTTCCACATACTTCATTACGCTTCATCTCGAAACCAAAGGCTACCAAACGCAAGTGCAGACTCTTTAAAATCGCAATGTTCGTTACAATCATCACATCATTGAGTCGTCCATCTCCACGTCGTCCTCGAAACTCTCAATGGCTTCTTTGATCTGTTGGCTTGCCTACGAAGAATTAGCATCAGTCTTGTCCAAATACGAAATTTTTGGCTGGCTTACCTTGGGATCCAGGGCAAGAGCAATAGTAAAGTGCCGCACTGAAAGCTGCTTCTCGCCCATGCTTCTATACAGTTTGCCGAGAAGGAAGTGGACCGTTGCCTCGTCTGGTGCCAAGTCCTTCAATATCATCAACTCTCTTTGTGCCGGTTCGAGCTGACCAACAGCAAGTAACGCTCTGGCCTTCTTGTACCGAGTTTGGGCAGCACGAGGGGCGAGCTCTACTGCTTTACTGTATGCCTGTAGAGCAGGCATTATTTGCTTCTGTTTCTCCAAGACAGTTCCGATGCAAGTGATCAGGACTGCGTTATTGGGATTGATGCTTTGGGCGGCGTGGAAGTGCGTATACGCCTTGTCGTATGCGCCGAGACGTTCCTGAACCCTTCCAATACCATAGTAAGCATTGTAGTGGCGTTTATCGGCTGATATCGCCTGTCGGTATGCCGTCTGCGCCTTATCATATTCCTCATTCGTAACATGCTCATGTCCCTGCAAGGTAAAGGCATATGCAAACTTGGGATCCAGTTGAGTTGCTCTCTTGAAACACTTGAGAGCTTGCTCGTGGTCGCGTGCCAACGACCAGGCATTGCCAAGTGCACACCAAGCCTGGGGTGAGAGCCAAGCTGAGTCAACCAATTCATGCGCTAGGAAGGAGAGGTCTGTCTCCCGCCTTAAGTGCCACAAGACGGTCGAATACACCTCCATATCCTCAAGGCGCGAAGGCGCTTGCACACGCATTTTCCGGAAGTATTTTTCAGCCTCGGCGTATGAGGCCTGCTCATAATGAGCCCTTCCCATCTGTGCAAGTACCCAGGGTGTGTTCTGGTGAGGGGCAGGAAGTGATAGAAAGTGTTGAAGGCTCTCGGTGCATTGGAATTGTGACAAGGAGTAGTATCCATTCGCCAGCTTCCTTGTAAGGTCAAGTATCCATTTAAGCCCTTCTTCGAGCCGTTGGGAATCCAACTCCAATGTTTTATGAACAGGCGGAGGAGGGGGGGCGTCCTTGGGTTTCTGCACCTCAACGTGATCAACATCCGCATGGGCGTCTTCGAGAGGCTTGCGGTTACCACTGACCACGCGACCAACATTATTACCGCTGGACCCAGGTCGAACGATCCGAGAGATCGGAGGTCTCGCCTTTTTCAATTCTCTGGGGGCAGATGTTCCTATTGTGGTCGCGCCCGAGTTTGCTTTAGATGATGGCCTGAACATATTGAGCCTTGCGCTACGCCGCGTCATCGCTGGTTCCTCTGGATTCGTCACTCGTTGTGCCGGGTGTCCTGATACAGTCCGTTTCCTTTCCGCTGCTGGTATGGACGACCGCAACGATGCTGAGGGTGCGGAGTTAGACGCATCAGTCATCACGTTTTCTGTCGACTGTTCTTGCTGTCCCTTGTCTTGCGCCCTTGTACGTCGGGAACCTATTCGATAATTCATTCGTGGAGGAGCTTCGTGTCCTTGGTCAACAGCTTGAGCCTGCCGTGTCCGGCGAGGTGGTGCTTGTGGAGGCTCATGAGATTGGCCAAGGCGGGACGATGTCGTGAATGATGATATTGGGCCCGGAGGTGTCTCCATGCCGTCGAAGCCAGAGCTGCTGTTAGTTGATGTTGCATATCGCATACGTCCCTCTTGAATCTTCTGCATGAAGTCGCTTTTATCGCCTTCCTGGACAGAATCGCCGTTTGTCAGCTCGTTGACGACAGCGGTATGATCGGAGCTAAACGGATCGTTCCCATCTGCTGCAGTGCTTCGTTGTGATTTTTTCGCGGGTACGTCGGGCGGGATTGGTACAGATACTTCTCTTGATATTAATGGGCTCGCTTCAACATCAAAGCTATGGACAAGGGAGTCATTGGCTTTGAAGATATTGGGTACGCGAACTGTAACACCAAGGTCACACAGAGCTGAGAAGGCATCCCACATGAAAGGATTGAGCTGAAGAGCCTCCTCATAGCAACTAACGGCCCTTTTCTTGTCGTCATACCCTCGATGTAGTCTTCCCAAGAGGCATAGTACTGCAGGTGCGTCAGGAAGGGCCGTTCGAGATGTCGCGCTGTGTTTTCCTAAGCTGCATTTTGACGCCCAGAAGCTACGGGCTTTTTCCAGGGCAGAGATGCCATCCTTGTATCGTTCGAGGGCCAAACAAGCTTGGGCGAATACCCAAGCACAGCCCAGGTGAGCGCCTCGATAGCCTATGGGCTTACTCACGTCGTAAGCTGAGCGAAAATCACCGAGACGCAAATGACATAGCGCATAGAGGTATGAGGACTCGCTGGACCTTGGGTCCTGGGCCGTCAAGCGTTCGGAGAAGAAGAGAGCGTTATCGTACGAGGCATTGTCAAGGTGATAATGTATCACTTGTCTTAGGAGGCCATTAACGGCTGTCGGAGTGGGAGCCATGCCGGATGTTGCTGTCCAGCGACAAGGCTTGAGGTAAAGGTTTGGGGGTTCGAAGATGAAGGCGCTGAAGGAGTTCCCTACCGACGTATTCTGGCCATGAGACGTCGCTGACTAGGAATTCGAATTATAGGATTCGATTGTGAGTGACCCAATAAGTTGCGACCGAACGAATAGTTGTTCTGTCTCGTCAAACAGTTGTTTTGTTGTCGCTATGGACCGTTCGCGCGGGTGGCGGGGACAGTCGAGTCGAAAGAAAACAAAGCAGCCGTGGGTCGGTCACTAGCTGGTCGCAGTCGCTTTCGACGTCGCCAAAAGAATTAATGATTAAAGGGAAGAACAAAAATATGCGGTACGCGAGGGAAGCCTTCGATATGAGGCAGCGTCTTGATGTTGTAGCCTAAGAGGCAAGTGAGAGGTCGTTAAAAGGAACGTCAAAGTCAATCGATGGCTGGCAACGTTTCGTGAACGGACGGGAACGGTGGGTCCAAAGAGAGCGAGAATGTTGATGCAGATGGGACTAAAGGGGAAGCTCTAAAGTATAGAGGGGATAAAGAAAAAGAACAAATTTCCCTGCTACCAACTAATACGACTTCGATATGAGTCGTTCATGATATGGATTGCGAACTCGGCCTGAGCTTCAATGAGAATGCGGTAAGAGAAGATGGAAGGTTCAGATCTAGGCAGTGAACTTTACTTGAATGTGGTTGCGTGAAACAGGCTTGAATGTTTGGTAGTGACGGGTTGGCAAGCGCGCGGTACCTGTCCAGGATAGTTGAGATTCTGTATTCTGATTGGTTGAGGGTTGCGCCGGGCAACCAACCTCGAAGTATATGTACTTATCAGCACACGTCAACCTGACCCAAGCACGAGTACCTGAAACAACAGGTCTTAGATATCTCAACCATTCGGATTTCGTGCATGTATCCGTATTTCCAGGCTGGTTCATGGTCAATCCATTCATAATTGATATCAAGGCACTTGTAATAGTGGAAGGGTGTCCGAGATGAGAAACTTTACCTTGAGAAGAAAGTATAAGGAATAAAGATGGTTTCCGAGCTTCGAATGCAGGAAAGAAATGGCCAAGTGCTTAAAACATATACTTGCTGACTTCCATGTTAATTTCGTTTCCTACAATCTGCACTGTAGCTCGATTCCTGATAGTTATGAAACAAGATATTGATCTTCATATTTGCTGCGTCTCAACTGTCCCATGATTTCCTTTTATCGTTTCCAAAGGAAACCACTTATTTGTAGTCACTTCCATATCGAATAGTAGGGAGTCGCATACGAGATTATATCTTCCCGAAACTGTCTCCAGCCGGTAATGATCATGGTATCTTGAACCATTAGATGCAGCCCGTATAAGTAAACATGCAATATCAACACAATGCCTAATGGTAACTTTGAACGGCAGAACACAAGGTTCCCAGAGATTCATTAATCATAACTGAGTATCCTATATCCACCACTCTTGCCGCGGGTAAGATTCTGATGTTCCCATCATTCCCTTCCCCCACAATGCCAGGACGCAACCAGGCTTTTTTACCACTAACTAAGACCGTGACCACATTTAAGCAGCGATGGTAACCTCGACCTCAACACCGGCCTCGACTGTGAATTGATTAGAATCTGTGTTACTGCCATGACAAGAAGGGATCCCTTACTGTTGACGATGACGGACTTGACAACCTCGGTAGGGGCGTGGAGGTCGATGAGGCGCTTGTGGACACGGAGCTCGTAGGAGTCCCAGGTCTTGGAACCCTCACCACAAGGGGTCTTTCGGGTGGTGATCTTGAGGTTCTTGGTGGGCAGACGGACGGGGCCCTTGATGGTGAGGCCCTTGCTGCGGGCACGCTCAATGAGCTCAGCGCTGACCTTCTCAAGAGACTGGACCTTTCGGCTGGTCAGGGTAATTCGGATGCGGTGGCTCTTCTAATGTAGGGGTTAGCATCGTGGCCAAAGAGTCGTGATCGTAGTCGTGGGCGAGGAATGGTATCAACGTACGGGAGCGTCACCGACTTCCTTCTCGTTCTTCTGGTGAGACATTGTGTATGGCTGTCAAGACTCGGCAAAAGTGACTGCAACGGTAACGTGATGACGGCCTGGAAGGGATGAGGGATTGATTCCTTTTGTTGTAGAAGAGTTCAGTCCACGATTTAGCCCCAATTTACAAAAAGTTGTGCGCTTATCGCTTATCGCGCATCCAGACAGCACGTGACTATAGACATGTGGCTACTTCAATTCTCCTCAGACAGTGTCGAAGTAAGAGAAACACCAATTGACAAGCAGGACGACCATAGAGCTAATGTAACCATTAAATTTATTCATGCTAGATTAAGAATTACAAAGCTTTCTGTTCAGATATACCACGACTCAATATGAAGACATACTCTCTTCTTTCTCTTATGACTTTTCGCTTTTCCAATGCGCCTTAGAGCTGGATAAGGCCAACCCAAAGGCGGAAAGTGGAGGTGCCTATCAGATCACTGTAATTCAAGATGATTCCTAGGTTGTCATCAACCCATTCCGTCATTCCACTCCTCAAGTCGACACTTAAGCTTCTTCTCCATCCGCCTTTCTCCTGTCGCCAATCGCATAGCAAGACTCTTGTCGCTCTAGACTTGCAACACACAACAGTCACAATGGCCCAGAAAGCGAAGAAGGATCGCGCCAAGTCTAATGCTGCGGCGCTGAATAACCTCCACGTCGGCTCTCTTGCCATCAATGTCCTCTTCCTCCTAGCTCATTTCCTCTTCCGCTCTCGATCCCTTTGGTTGTACGGTCTTCTCTCTACGCCAGCGCTTATCTGCGAGTATGTCCTCGAGGTTTCCGGCCGACCCAAGTACGATCCGAACACAAAGGCGCTGCGCACCGCCGGTGAGGATTTGTCCTCTCCTGGATTGACCGAGTACATGTTCGACGTTATCTGGGTCACCTGGGCTTCGGTGATTTTTGTTATTCTGTTTGGAAACAAGGCATGGTTCTTGTGGCTCGTTCTCCCGGCTTACGGCTTGTATCTGGGAAGTGGATTGCTCGGTATGGGAAAGCAGAAGATGGCCGAGTTTCAAGGAGCTGGCGATGCTGGTGCTGGTGCTGCTCCCCCGGGCAATCGCAGGGCGCGCCGAGCTGCTTAAACTTATCAATTGCTCTATGAGCCTCTCTATTTATCTCGGCATCTCCGGTTGGTCTAGCTGTCTAAGTGCTATGCTTTGGGCGCTCTCCTGTCCATCGCTCCAGGGTATCATCGTCTACGTTGCGGACCAAAACATGGACGTGCTCTAGAGCGCGCACGCTTTGAAGAGCTACCCAATTCTTGAACCATAGCACTCGATTCTCACCATCTGGGCCAAGATTGTCAACAAAGGTCTTCTTGACGAAAGACCGGACCAGCGCTCTGCTCTCAGGCGTCATATCACCCGTGTCAGGATCCGTTGGGATGGTGGTGCGCAACCATACGACAATATGCCGAATTTCTGGATCCAAGCCATAAGGCCAGTCATTGATCAGGATGCGGTAGTCCGATGGGTCTTCGAATGGGACGGAAGACTTGGGTGTGAAAGGCGGGCTACCCCATTCCTTGGGCAGGCGGTTGATGAGTAGGAAGTTTGTCATGGATCCATACTTTGCTTTTGTTTCGGCAGTCCATGCCATATACCGGCGAAGATCAGAAGGCTTACGCTTCAATACTGACAGGTTATTTGTTTCTGTCTGGTATTAATGGCTGGTCTTGCAGCAGAAAAAGGTTATTGAGCAGATACTCTACTAGAACTACTTACCGATGATTTCCTTCAGCTCCTCCCAGTTATGCTTGTGAAATTCTTCGTCTGTTTGTGAAAGCACCCATTTGTCGACGTCAGTCAGTGGGAAAGGCGCTTCTTCTGGAAGGGATTCGCCCATGTTGGATGATTTAGTTGTTGATATAAAAAACCTTGGAGATGTTCTTTGATGAGTATGCCAATTAGCTGATACCGACAGGCTACTGCGTGTTTGGAAGGTGAATTCTAAGACGTTAAGCCCCGTTCACTAAGAAAGATGTTCGAAACCCACTCGCTTCCATTGCTATCATGAGTATGCGGTGAGAAGTCGACCCCGACCAGATTATGTCAGCTGGCGCGAGTCGGCGAAACATCATTGCACTTCGCATGGCCCGACTAAAGAATGCTCCTTTAGGGTAAGGTGAGAAAGTCCTTGATATTCGAGTTCAACGATCGAGGTTGTCACATGTAAGAAGGGTTGGTCTCTAATCTACAGCTGTTAAAGCTGGACATACCTACCCAAAGTTCCCACGTTCCAGGTGCTTAAGCCAACCAACACCAGCCCCTCCATCATCGATCTCGTACCCGTCTTCTTCAACGCGTCAGGGACCCCTAAGATCTACTAAGATCTGGAGCAATTAGGTCACCGATTTATCATCGTCGATAAATTCTCATTCGCTTCCATTATTGAATCGCACACTTATGCGTTGAAACCCATAAGCCACGTATTCCATGACCCATTTCTCTCACGAGGCAAAGGCTCCCTCACCATGATCCTTGGTCCGATAAGCCTCATTGACTGTGGAGTTTTCCTCATATTTCTTGCACCTCAGCTTATATGGAACGCTGGATTCTTCCTGACTCTGTTCACGGCTCTCAAGGCCTTGCCATTTCTATGTCAGTTGACACTCATTTAACGCCCCCAACAAGCTCAGTACATAACTCACATGATAACCACAGTAATCCGATTACCCTATGAGTTTATCACCGACCGTTACCTGACTCACCCGAGTCGCCAACTTGCATTTACACAGACAGCTACAGTGTTCGAGGATTGCGTAATACGTTGCGTGCGTTATGCGTTTGCCAATATTCCTGCCAAGGTTGGGAGAGTCTTCTTCGGCAAACATGTTGCACTGCCATTCACTCGATGGCGAATGCTTCGGCATGGTTATATCAGGTCCCCGATACACTATCGAGAATACGATATAGGAAGAGTAGGTCTTTTGTTGCTAGCGTCTGGCACTTCGGCTAAAGGGTAATAGGGGGATGTTCAGACCAAAGGTACCTGGATTATGCATCAACCAGAGCATCCTCCGGATTTCGTACTTTATTATGCTCATGGTAAGATGTGGAAGTCAAGACAGGTGTCTACGTAATACTAACTGTGACAAGGCGGTGGGTTTCTGATGGGTTCGAGTTATTTTTATCTCGAATTCCTTATGACCTGGCATCACCTCCTAGTCGAAGCTGGGTTCAAGAATCCAGCCATATTTGCGCTCGAATACACTTTGGTACCTGATCAAGTCTATCCAAGACAGGTCCTGGAGGCACTTGAAGGTTATAGGCATGTCCTCGAAGTTGTCAAGGATGCTTCAAAGATTTGTGTCTCAGGCGACTCAGCTGGTGGCTCGTTGATTCTCAGTTTGCTGTTGGAGTTGGGCGCTCAAGCTGGTAACCAGGATAAGAAAGGAATCAAAGCCGACGTCCGAGGGGGCCTTGCTGATCCTGATCCACCACATCTGCCTTTGCCACGAATGGCGACACTTATCTCGCCCTGGATAACGCTCATGTCGAACTTGCACTACACCTCCAAAAGTGACTTCTTGGACAAACGTACCTTGTGGAAATATGCACACGAGTACGCAGGTGAGAACATGATTCAACAGCAGCCGGCCTCCCCTGGAAATTGCGTCGACGACAATCTTTGGAGAGCGGCTAGTCCCGAGCGAGGATATTTTATCATTTTCGGGGAGGAAGAGGTCTTCGCGCCAGATGTTGAAGATTTTCTCAAGAGACAGGCCAAAATCGGTGTCCACGCTGAAGGGCAGAAATTTGACGGGGGCATCCACGCATGGCCAGTAGCCTCACTATTCCTTTCGAGCACAGAGGAGAAGCGACTGCAAGGACTTCGAACTGCTGTCAAAGAAATTAGAAGGCGAATGCTTGAATGGGGTACATTGAACGGTGATAAAGTGTAATAATCAGATTAGATCAAGTAAAAATTTCATAGACAAGGCCAGCAGTTGGTGAATCAGGAACCATAGTGTAGAACTCGGCTTCGTCCTCACCAGGCCTGCTCAGAGATTAAAGCTCAACTTGTATCATCACAGATGTGTAGAGTAAAATAGACGGGTGGGGACAATGAGACTTGCCTGGTAGAGAAGGCCGAGTATGTCTGCCTGCAGATTGTTCGCCAGGTGACGTGTCAAGAAGCTGGTAGGTCAGTCAACATCGGTACTGGCTGTGGGTGCACAGCACCTCAGCTCAGGGACAGAAGCATGAAGCGCCTACATAGCAGGACGGGCATCCAGGCCATGCTAGCTAAACCAGTGTCTGAATCAGCGCTGCGTTCCCACGCATCTCTTGAAGAATGGGATGGAATGCACTCCACCAGCGCGCAGGCGTATTGTGTGACTTATACGAGGCATAGATAGCTCAATCCGTGTTATGTCTGAGGTTGATGATGAAGCTGTGGGGACCAGGAATATTTTTCTCAAGATAAAATACGGTACTGCATCATGATTCTGAAATTGGAGTGAGGTCAGCCACTGTGAATGAGGCTACGCGAGCACAAGTATTAGGAGAATGAATTGTAGTAGTATCATTGAAATAATAGAGTTCATTGACAGACCACGTAAAGTAAGATATGCAGGTGCTAATAAGATGATGCTCATCTATGGTGTGGGGCGCACGTGGTAAGCACGTATGAATTCCAGCTCGTTCCTGCCGATTCCTGTCAAGCCTCCTTAAAAGGTAGGTTGCATACCTAAAGTAGCATGGCGTACTGTAGCGCATTGTGGGAAGGTAGATCCATGGAGTGTTCCTTACAGAGTGCCGTACTGTACATACATGTCCGAGGATCAGTTTGAGACGGCGCCGTCTCTGATTTGGTGTTTGGGAGTTAAGTCACAAGGGCCTGACTACCGTAGGTACTCTGTACCGCGCCGTACCTACCTTACCTAGGTAGGTAGTACCTCCTACCTACTCTAGGTTCGTCTTGTAGGTAAATACAGGAGGCACCCCTCCGCCTTCCCTGTGCATATAAACAACCGGCATTCCCTCGTTTCCCCCGCCACTTACCGCCGCTTTGTCGAATACCCATTGCCGATACCAGACGCCTCTTACTTCTGCAAAAGCGACTTGTGACCACAGCCATCACCATACCAGGCCCTCATCTATCGCCAGTATTAGACTGCCCAGGTAGAAGATCCGCTGTACTTTGAAAGTCTCCACCCCAGGCTCCAGGTCCAACACAATTACCACCTATTTCATTATTTCCTGCACTTACACGGGCACTTACACGCACCTCGATCTTATGTACAACAAATCACCATACCATCAAAACAAATACTTGGCGATTCTATCATCTGTTCAGCGCTGAATCGAGCCGCCTGCTACCATACTCGGATCGCAAACCACAGTACATCCCATCTCACAGCAACTAGTCTTAAGCGTTTACACCTCTACGGCCAACGGCCAACTCTATTGAGGCTCAAAACATTCTGCCTAACCACTTGGCTTACACGCGTATCGTCGCCTTCGAGCCTTGTTTCAACCCGCTTACTGTACCGCCTCCACTGGAAGAATTGGCAGAACTTGTCGATTTGCTGTCATATCTGTTGCAAGGGGTTGTCTTACATAGCCTAGTAACCCGTCCCCATCCCCTACCACTGCGCTGCAACCAACCGCTTTGCGATAGTTGAAAGGTAGTAGTTTGTTATTTCTTTCTTGCCTGCGCCTCTAAGCCTCAGCATCTTCAAACCGTATGCGGTCCTGTTTGGCCGGCCACACTGCGATATCCACCGTCACATCACGTCAACTAGATTATATCGTCATTCCCAACCCCTGGTAAGGAACGGGAACACAAGCTTGCTGATTCGTGAGCCAAACTCCTTATTCCCCCTGTCCGTTACACACGGCTCTTATTGGCACCCGTTCAGCTGCAGTAGCCTTCCTGGCAAACCAGTCTTGTGAATTGGAGTTGTTAGATATATTAGCCCTGAGGGAAGTCTTTCAACTATTGCTTTCCCTTTGGCTCCTGGTTCCAGGCTTCTATCGCATATCTGCTGGTACGACGCGGGTGACTGTGCTTTGGCTGATTAACGAGTTAAGTACAACACCCAACACAAAGACTAAACTCGACACACGGAATAAGTCATTGATTGTTTGTGACTTGGCAGTCACTGCCTGAGTTTGTTGTGTGCTTTGCCTTTGATCACAAAGGGACATTTCCAAGGCACAAACCCAACACGATCAACAACAAATTGCATACAGTTTCGCGCTTACAGCTCTACCTTGTTCTGTGACGCAGGCTCGTGTCACCCCCGCTGTTCTTTCATCCGTGCCGTCAAGCACGTTGTGTTATCCACAGAACTGCTCTTTTGTTATCAAAGTTGATCGACTCGCGTTTAATAGCCGCACCTCCACAGGGAGGATAATTCTTTCATTTACAGGCTTTCCACTGGACTTTAATATTTTTTTTTAGTTCGGCCGCTTCGGCTTGCACGCCCCACCATAAACCCAACTCGCTCCGCATAAGAAGGACCCAGACAAAAAATTTATTACACTATGTCTGCCGACGACAGCTATGCCCCCAAGTCTCCGGACCTCTCCTCTTTTTATTCAAACGGTCCCACTCAGGAAGAAGTACATCATCCACAAACCGACAGTTACTTTAAGCCGGGATACGAATATAAATCAGAGTCCCCAACCTACACTAGATCTGCTTCCTTTTCCTCCTACGTTCCCCCTTCTCCTCACTTCGACAGCACTAATCGTGCCTCAACCAACTCCACGTACCATTTGGAGTTCGACTACCAGCAACGTGCTGCGCAACCAAGAACGCCGAGGCCGGAATACCAGCCCTACCCATCGCAACACTCTTCTATACCAGAACACTACGTCTATTCTACATCAGACCAAATAGGCAGTTCTGGTAACGGCTACGAGTGTAACTCTGCTTCTTCGCACTCGCACTTGTACCAACAACAACAATCCCAAGCGCGTTCCGCCTCGCTCGGCCAAGCGTACCTAGAGCAACCTTCCAACCACAACGCGACTACTTACGACACATCCTATCCGCCGCCGACAGCAGCAGGTGGTTTGGAGCAAACTTCCATATTTGGCACTACACCGTTCGACATAAACATGCCTCCGCGCAAAACCGCGCCCCCTGCGGCGCCTGCCATCGACCCATCTCCTGTCCGAACCAAATTCCCCACAGCCAGGATCAAGCGAATCATGCAAGCCGATGAAGAGGTTGGCAAGGTTGCGCAGCAAACACCGATTGCTGTAGGGAAAGCCCTTGAGCTTTTCATGATCCAGCTCGTGACAAAGAGCGCCGACGTAGCCAAGGAGAAGGGTTCAAAGAGAGTGACTGCGCCGATGCTCAAGCAAGTTGTTGAGACAGATGAGCAATGGGACTTCTTGCGCGACATTGTTAGTCGCGTCGAGAATGAGAAGGAGGGCAGTAGGTCAAAAGCTAAGCAGGAGAGTTCAAGTGATGAGGAAATTGAAGAGCCCAAAAAGAGAACGCGCGGTGGTAGGAAGAAGAAGGCGGCATGATGCATTTAGCTTTGGTCCTACATGGAGGATTAATGTTGATGTCTCTTGTTGTTTTTGGGATGTGTCATGAGAAATCACGATCAAGTGGTTGGCGTTTGGGAGGATTCGCATCGAGCCGGTGTTTGGCGCTACGGAAGACAGTTCGTCCCACGGCTTTTGTTGTGTTATTTGAAGCTTGCGTATGGTTATACGCTTTTGGAATGAATATGGTTGTTATTTACTGGTATTTTACGGAATCATGTCCAGTTAAAGCAGCTGTATAAAATTCGCGAAATACATGTAAAGGGTGGCGATCAAATCCGTCCACTCTTTATTAAAATACTTTACTCTTTGATACTTGATCGCTTGTGTTTTTTTAAGTGAATGGTAAATGATGGTTTTGGGTTTGTAAACAGCTGGCAAGCGTTGTTTTACCTGCTTTTTATCACGGATACTGATTTCATCCAACAAAGAATTTTTTGGGGATTATTCCTTGACCTACCTGGGGTTACCCGGGAGTATCACAAACCACTGACGTAGGAGTAACTGACGTCAGCATACCCGAGACTGGATAATAACGCATGGCCGTAAGAATCTAAAAACTCAAGTATGAGATATATAGAGTAAAAGACTTACGGGAAAGCAAGGCAAGGCTGGATTAATGATTAATTACACGTATTGCATGTACCACCGATCACAAGCAAGAAAAAAAAAAGGCTTAATGAGATGATCTCCATGTGGAAAATATGGAGAAGGAGATAGCACTCCGAGTCGCCAAAAGGGTCCATGCCCATGTTCGGCTCGAGTCCAATTCTAGGACAGTATCTACTGTATTTTAGTCTAGTGGCCCCAGCTTCGCTCGGCCTCAGGGGGTGCAGCAAGCTGTCCCATTGGGTTATCGGGTCGTTTTCCTGTATTTCCCAAAGGTGAGCTCCTCAGCCTCTATCACTTAGAGCCAAGTGGCCAGCTATTATTTCCACTCCTGGTCTTTAGTGATACCGCCTGTCCCTTTAAAATTCCATATCCACTATTATTCTAGAGGCGGACGGGACCTGGACGCCTCTAGTCCACCTTACCCGCTGCGACTCCTGTAAATCCGTCTACTGAAGAAGGCGGGCTTGGACGGTTTCGTCAACATCAACCACTTTTGTCACACATGAATGGCCTCTTGATTTCACCCTCTCGCTGCAGCGCCGACTTCTAACTCTCCTAGCACATATCATAGGAGCATTCTTCCGTTCTTTTCCAATTTTCGTGCAAACCCTAGATGACGAACCGCCAGCTGTCCCTTACAGGCGCTCGCTCCCCCGCGTAAACCAATGTCGTGGGACCTGCTTCAGAGGTTCCTCGAGTCCGACGTCTTCAACTCCAACCCCTTTCTCCCCGTCTCATACCTCTCGTGAGTTTCCTACAAACCCCTGCACGCCTTCTGCCGAGTGTCGATACCGGCCGTGTCCCCTACTTGACCATCTCGCTTCTTCCGCCCTCTCCGTCTCCGACTTCGCCAATCGCTAATGCCACCTGTCGCAACAGCCGCTACGCCGACCACGTGGGGATTCACTATGTTCTCTGCCAGAAGCTGCGCCAGTTTCCTTACGAGGACATCGAGTTCTTTCTACCGCAGCTATGCCATCTTATAATCAGTGTGCACAATGAGTCAATGGCATTGGAGGAGTTTTTGTTGGACTTATGCGAGGAATCTGTCACAGCTGCGCTGCTGGTACGTGTGGTGATCCTCAACTTAACCTTTGACATGGAATGCGCGAGCCACCGCGTCATGGGATTCACATTTATGGACTTGACAGTATCAAAAAAAACTGACAATCGCATGCGCAGACTTTCTGGCTGTTTCAGACGTACCTCCACGATTTATCGTCGAATCCATCATCCGACTCGTTTCAGACCTGTCGCCGTGTATACAACAAGGTTCAGCACATCGTCTTTGGGCTCGCCGATACCGCTCGGCACGAGAAGATTACCGAAAATGTTCTTCCTGTCACGGTCCTCTCTAGCTTCGTGCTTGCTAGTGTTGCGCTGCCAATGTTTCCGCAGTGGGCTGGTCCTCTCGCAGTCGCCCAGGCCCGCAAGCCACAACCTATCACCAATGATACGCAGGAATCGAAGGAGAACTCAAAGCCTGCCAGGGCACGTACGGTCACAGCAGGGAATTCGCGATCGAGGCGTGCTCGAGACGGTACTCGTACCTTCAGTGCGCCGGACCCTAAAGGATCTAGGGACTCTTCACCTAAGCCTGCCCGTAGCAGTCCTCAACCGCCGCCAGTGATCCTCCCACCTCAGAGATCGAAGACGCCAAATAATACGACTCGACCGTCTGCTCTTGAGCTGAGATCATTGGAAGGAGCCAAGCTCAGCACATCATCTCTTCCACTTCCGTCCGCCCAGCCTCCGACGAGACCGGCGACTCCAGTTTCAGCAGGTCCCACTCAACGCCCGACTGACAACTCTAACAGAAGGCACTCGCACAATGCCAAGGCGATTCTTGCTGTTAATGATCTTTCGTCTGTGCAAAAGACGAGACTTCTAAGGCAGCATTATTTTAGGTCGCAGACTCAATTCTTGACGGCTTTGGAGGGAATCTCGAACCGATTGGTATTGGTTCCTAAGCCTGCTCGAATGAGCGCACTTCGCGCAGAGCTGGCCTTGATATCACAAGACTTGCCAGCTGAAGTTGACATCCCAGTCATTTGTCCTCCGACGTTGGTTAATGGGTCACCTGGAAAGAGCCGACACCATCGCATCGTACGCGTGAATCCTGCGGAAGCAACAGTGCTCAACAGTGCCGAGAAGGTTCCCTATCTGATCATGGTGGAAGTCTTGAGGGATGACTTCTCTTTTGACCCCGATACCCCCGATAATCACCGACTTCTGAACACCCTCCTAGGAGGCACCTCACGAGCAAAGCGAATATTCGACCTGTCTGACTCGCCTCGCCTCTCGCCTACAGTTAAAGTTCCCGAACCTGCTCTGGATAGTGTTTTTGAGCCCGCTTCTGGAGATCTGGGAAGTTCACCACTGCTCAAAGGTATTGACGAATCGCCGGTTAGGGTTTCTACGAGGCCTGCCCAGAGCCAGAATACTCAGCGTCTCCCTAGCGGAGCCACAGCCTCTACCTCGACTTTAGATTTGACAACGCCGCGGTCATCGGGCACCGGAACATCTCGATCTAACAGCCCGGGACCTGTTTCGCGAAGAATGACTCTACCAATACAGCGAAGTACGACAGCCGACCAGCCCGATTTTTCTGCTCTAGCCACACACATGCGTACAGCTTCTCAAATGCTCGCACAACTAGAAGCTACCAGTGGAAAGCGTCCAAAACAGGAAGTTGCTGCCATCAGAGCTAAAATCATTGCTAGTATGCAAAGTCTCGAGGAGAAGAGCTTCGATGTTGATGAACAAGGCCCGACTTTCGATACTATCATCGCCAAAGCTAGCACAACTCCGATTCCTACGAACAACCCTGATTTGGAGGAGGATGCTCAAATCGATCCGAATCTCAATGCCAGTGCAGGTCGTGAACGAATGGAGAACGATATCAAGACGGGTGGCGTGCAACGTCGTGGTGATCGCGACGACCCTAGTGCGGCCGTCTTCGGTGAGGCTTGGGAGGCTAAAAAGGAACGGATTCGTAAATCATCGCCTTACGGCTGGATGAAGAATTGGGATCTAGTGAGCGTCATTGTCAAGACGGGAGCAGATCTTCGACAAGAAGCGTTCGCTTGCCAGCTAATCGACGTGTGTCACAAGATTTGGGTTGATGCTGGTACCGATGTTTGGGTGAAGCGGATGCGAATCCTGGTAACGGGCGAGTCCTCAGGTCTTATTGAAACTATCACGAGCGGCGTGTCTCTGCACTCCTTAAAACGAAGTCTTACGCTAGCTTCTGTTGAGTCAGGCCAAAATCCTCGCAATCGCATTGCGACCCTGAGAGACCATTTCCTCAAAGCTTTTGGTAAACCAGACAGTAAAGACTTCCGGGCCGGAGTTGATGCATTCAAGAAGTCCCTGGCGGCATACAGCATCATCTCCTATGTATTACAACTGAAGGATCGACACAATGGCAATGTCTTGGTGGATAGCGAGGGCCACATTATTCACATTGATTTTGGTTTCATGCTTTCTAACTCGCCTGGCTCAGTTGGGTTTGAAGCTGCTCCTTTCAAACTCACGCATGAATATGTTGATGTTTTGGGTGGACCAATGTCTTCTGACTTTGAGGACTACAAGAGACTTTGCAAGCAAGCTTTCCAAGGTAAGTTTCAACAAGCGTTTATGAAGAAGAGACTATTAACACGACCTGTAGCTTTACGCCGTTCAGCAGATAATATCATTGACCTGGTGACGATGATGGGCCACGACTCTAGCATGCCTTGTTTCGCAGTTGGCATTGCCCAAGTTACAAATACTCTCCGACAGAGGTTCCAACTCCACCTAAGTGCAGATGAAGCAGAACACTTTGTGGACGATCTCGTCGCGAAGTCGTTTGGTAGCTACTATACTCGACTGTAAGCAACCACGCATTCCTAGTCCTGTCCACCACTGATATGCTTTCAGCTATGACACTTTCCAATATCGCACGCAAGGTATATACTAGACAAATTCGGCACGATTAAGACTCGGCAGGCAGGCATCGACTGGTTTCAACACATGAGTAAAACAACAACGAAGAGCTGGATGTTGCATTGGGATAATTCGAGGGCATATGAGATGGCGTTGCGGATGATAGACATGGCTGAATCGCCGACATACTTTATGCGAGTTTATATATATGATAACTGATGAATCACACATTCTGAGGAGGACAAAGAGAAACGGGGTTTTATCCATTGCTGATTAGAAATAGGAGGGCTGTAGAGAAGTAAGAGGGGAAACGGATATAGCAACTGTAGACTTATCACAGTGTCTACACATCTGAACATCTTGGATTATTATGTCTTTCTAACTTTCAAGTGGGATTTTGGTTTCTCTTTGTTTTCTTAATTTCATTGTCGTTCCATGGATTATGTATTAGAAAATGGAAATGAAACGTCATGTGCTTTTTTTGATATGACCTTTTAATTCAAGACTCGATTATTGATAATAAGCATGGTGCCTGCAGAAAGATAAAAGCAAGCGCCGGCATCTTGACTGGAATGCATGTCTTCCCTGTTTATTCCTCCTTATCCCCGTCCGTCAGCCAGCAGCACCCAAGCTGGCGTCCCAATGAATATGTGTATAGTGATTTTTAAATGCAACCGCCTTTTCCCTCATTTTTTTTGTTACTCGTACATGGTACCATATGGTACCGTATGGTATGCATCAACCGCCAACATCTGATAGTGATAAAAAGAAAATCCTACGTCCATCTCATCAAGTGACAAAATGGACGGGCAAATAGAAAGGAAGAAAGGGGGAAAGAACAGATCATGCCTTTATCTTCGTACTTTAATAGCCTTCCTCGGGGAACGTTTGGATCTCTAGCCCCATCGATCGCCTTCTCTCTCTGCCTCGAGCCTTCGCATCCTTTCCTCCTCGTCACCACCGTTGATGGCCTCACTTCGACGAGCTGACGTTGAAGATGCCGTTCGGCGTCCTTTACGTGAGCCAGTATCATCGCCATCGTCACCTCGGTTACGCTTCCAACCCGTCATGCCTGCGATGCGTTGAGCTTCTTTGAGCAGACGCTCACGATCGCGAGCTTCACGTTCGAGTGTATGAGGATCCTTGCTCGAGCTTTCGGTTCGACTCAGGGAGTTGTTTTTCGTGTCGCTGCTGCGGGGGCCAGAGGGAGGCTTTGAGTCCTTGTCGTTGGAAGCAGTTCCGGCATCGGTCGACTGATGTCTGCTGCTGTATTTCGAGTCACGGTCTCGATCACGGTCTCGATGACTATCACGGTCCCTGTCCTTTTCCCGGTCTCGGTCACGATCGCGTCGGTCTCTATCCCGATGCCGATCTTTGCGGTCCTTACGGTCTTTGTCGCTGCGATCTCTGTCCTTATCCCGACGTCGCTCGCGGTCATAGTCTCTATCTCGATGCGAGGAGCGGTGGCTGGACTTCTTGCGATCATCACTACGATGGTCGTCTTTATCCTTCTCTCGATCTTTCCGCTTGTCCGAGTCTCTATCACGGCGACTGCGGTGGCTTGATCGTTTGGACTCAGCCGGGGACGTGGAGCGGTTTCGATCAGCATATCTGTCGTCCTTATCCTTATCCTTGTCCTTATCCTTGGGACGAGATGACTCTTCGTCATCATAGTAGTGACGCCGGCTTCGATGCTTCTTGCGTCGAGAATCATCATCATAACCATCATCCTCGACGGACTCTGAGCGGTAACGTCTACGCCGACGAGAGCTTCTATGCCCTCTACTCCGACTACGGCTCCTGCTGACGGTTCGGGATGCCGATCCCGTATGATTTTGATCATGGTTACGATCATCATATTCTCTATCGTGCTTGTCATGATCGCGGGATCGGTCTTTGCTATGCTCACGTTGGGGCTCGCGATCCTTATCTTTCTCGCGAGCATCGGTACCGGCACGACTTGGGGCTAGAGAATTACTCCTGGAACGGCCTCTTTCGGCTGGACTGTCTTTCGCCGAAGGAGTCGACTTGCCAGGCGGAACTTCACTTCCCACTTGGTACCCACGTGCTCGGAGATGGTGAAGGCTTGTGTTAGGAAGACCTTGCCTCATGGCCTTGGGGCCAGTTGGCGCATTCAACGGAACATCTGGAGCTGGGACAGGACGAATAACAGAAGCAGCAGGTCCCATGTTAGCTGTCATGGAGGAAGCATCACCAGAAGCTTCATTGCCTATGGCCTCACTGGATCCATCAGCTGGACCTGCACTTGAAGTCTTCATCTCATCGGCTCCTTCAGTGCCGTCCCTCTGAATAGGTTGGCCGTTCTCATCCACTTGCTGGCCTTCCTGTTCGATGCTGTTTTGACCATTCTGACCAGACCCGTACTGAGAGAACTGGCCTTGATCCTGATAGTTGGCGTTGCCTCCGAATTGGTAGCCTCCGCGGCCGTAACCTCCGTAGTAGCCACGGCCGCGGCCTCGACCACGTCCAAAATGGTTGCGACGATAGTCATTGAATTGACCATAATTACCTTGATTGTATCCTGTCTGGAATCCTGAGTTAAAGCCTCCATAATCACCTGTTCCCATGCCAGGACCATTTTGATTGTAATTATTCTGGTCGAAATTCCACGACTGAGAGCCGTTCCAGTTATTATTGGAGCCTTGGCCAAATCCACCCCCGAAGCCACCCATGCCGTTCATGCCCATGCCTTGAAAGCCACCGTTCATGTACATGTTCTGCATCGTCATCGGGTCCATGCCCATGCCCGGCATACCTTCAAACAAGTTAGTATCGATATCATTCAACAAGGGACACAAAGTCATAACTTACCCATCATAGGGAAGCTACCGAAAGAGCTCGGCGCCATACCGTTCTGCATAGCCATCATCATCTGCATCTGGTTGAAATCGCCAGTTCCAGAAAAGCCACCGTTGGTAAAGTTGCCATTCATGGATTCGGACTCAGTCTTCTCTTGGTCCTCTTCGTTATCGTCATCTCCTCCTTGTTGGTTCTCATCGCCTTCGCCGTTCAGTTCCCCTACGGCATCCTGTTTCGTACTAGTTTGGTCATCGTGATCTTCAGCTTTTGTTTCCTCTGCACTGCCTTCGGCAGGCGTGCCTTTAATGTCGCCTGCCTCATCATGCTCGGGACCCTCAGCGGCAGGAGTGTCGTCATGGGGGCCAACGTCCTATGACTTGTTAGGGACATAACGTGGAAGTATTTGTCGAGGGGTTGTAAGTACCTGATGAGCGGGTTGAGCACTCTCGTCAACGTTGTCTGTGCTATCAACTAGGCCTGGTGGCGCGTCTGCTACCGACTTTTGTTCGGAAGATACCTCAACCGCAGGCGTTTCCGCAATTGGAAGATTCTGTCTCGGTGCTTCGACGGGTGTTGCGGGCTCTGAATCTTTATCTTCTTTCGGTCGGCTCGCTTCGCGCTTCTTTTCGGCGGTGCGCAGAAATACCCTGATTGTGGTTCGCAATGATTTATTAGGATTGCAGTCTTCGGCGGACAAGGGCGAGTGTTCGCAAACGGGACACGATGCGGGTAGATTGGATTGGCCTTGGCGCAGTTAGTAACATTCTTTCGTTGGGAAAATTCGAGAGGGAGGTCGCGTACATGATTCGCAGATTGCCTGCTCGCAACAAGGAAGACGGTAGGCGTTAACCGCAAGCTTACTGCAGATGGCGCATCTGAGCTTGATAGGGATCTCGTCGGGAGCAAGAGACCTGCAGAAAGAAGGGTTCAGTTTGGCTGCTGGCGCGCTTCGAATAGACCGTGTAACATACCGAATCAGCTCCGCCTGAGCTTCTGTGATTATTGACGCCATTGCGAAATCTCGATAACAGCCCCAAAGCTGAGGACAAAGCCTAGGACAGCCAAGGAAGCGTCATGGGAAGGTTGTGCGCAAGAGAAAAATAAGAGAGGGGAGGACGAGGAAGAAGATATATGCAGCAGGGTCGATCTTTTTTGGTGGTGCCTGATGCAACAGAGATGCACTCAGTCGCTGCGCTTCAATTGGCGACACGTGAGTGAGAGAAAGAGTAGATTAGATGACTGAGTAGGTACTGATGCAGGTACTCATTCATTCAAGTCGACCTTGTAAGCAGAAGAGAAAGAAATTGATAAATAAAATAAAGAGAAGAGCCAAGCTTGTCTGCTGTGCTTTGCTTCTGAAGCAAAAGCTAACAGTAACTGGCAGGGCTGTTATGAGGTTCAAAATCGCGGAAAAAAGAGTGGGCCCCCAAAAGCAAGTACTTGTTGCTTGTTCTATCCAATAATCAACCAAGCAATCAGGAGCAGTCACGTGGTGTATGTAGACGCGATCGCATGTCGTAAAGTGCTGGTATCACAAACATCTTTGTTAAGAGCCAGCATATAAGTAGGTACCTTACCTACCTTACCTTAATAGTGCCTAGTAGCCAGGTACATGCACGAACCTAACAATAAGAGTCATTGCTACGACTTATAATATAGATCCAGAAATACACATATCATTGAATCACTTGTGCAGGTACCGTTCCCACTCACACGTGCCCATCTTGACAAGCGTTTAAACGGTGTTGTTATCATGAAAGCTATGGACGGGACTGCCAATTGTCCATTCGAGCCGCAACAAAACATTGCTAGGTAGTAACAAGAAAAACACATAATCAACTCCCAGATGCTCTCTTCGGCATCGTTCCCAAGCGATCGACCCGCAGGAATATGGGCAGAATTACGTACAATACGAAACCATTCGTCATCTGTACCTCCCACTTCATCCTCTCACCAACACGTCTCCAATTGAACATGTCTAGCAAGCGCAGCTATCCTTAGCGCCGACGTCCTTGGGACCTCCGAGATTCACTCTTTGCTCCTCACCTCCCCGACTGGCAGCATTTGATGCACCAGCTCCCCTCGCACTCTTCAACGATGTCTCTGGTATCGCGTTCGCGATGGCGGTGAATACCTCGGTAACATTATGGCCGGTCTTGGCACTGGTCTCAAAGAACAGTAAGCTCTCCTCCTCCGCATATGCCTGAGCCTCTTCGGTGGGGACCTTGCGAGCATCACCAGAGTCGTCACCCTCCTCTCCGTCCTCGCCACCTGCGGCACCAGACGAATCGCCTGTGAGATCCAGCTTGTTGCCTACTAGTGCGATAACGATACCGGGAGAAGCCTGTCGTTGCAGTTCAGCGACCCAGTGCTTGGCCTTGATGAGGGAGGTGGGTTTGGTGAGATCGTAGACGACGAGAGCGGCCTGGGCGTTTCGGTAATACATGGGGGCCAGCGAGGCGAAACGTTCCTGGCCGGCAGTATCCCAAATCTCAAACTTAATTGTCCTTGTTGGGAGATTGCATTTTTGGGTCAGGAAGGCAGCTATTGATGCACTCGTCAGCGATGGCATGATAGAACAAAGTGAAGGAGATACATACCGCCAATGGTAGGCTCCTTGTTCTCTTGGAAGTCGTTGTTAACGAAGCGCAATACGAGAGACGACTATCGCAACTCAATTAGTATTTTGACGAAGCGCTTCGCAGTAATAGGCCGCAATGATCGTACCTTTCCGACGGCAGCTTCACCGAGGAGCACAAGCTTGACGCTGCTGCTTGGCTTGGCGGCGTTGGCAGAATCGGCCATGATTGCGGGATCGCTCGGAGATGAGTTTAGTGAACTGGGTTGATTGCCAAGGTTTGAATGGGTAGACAAGTGAAACGGCAATATTGTCGCCAAAGGCGAACACGTAGCGTGCAAGTAAGAGTCCTTAGAAGTAGATGGACTATCAAAAGTCTAAGTAGGCTTGATGAAAGTTGCCTGTGGGTAGAAGAGACAACGACGCGACGTCAGTGAGGTAAGTAGAGTTACAGTACAGGCAGTCGAGATGAAGTCGGTAGGTAGCAGTAGCGGTAGCGGCGGGTTCCATTCAGGCGGTTTCTTTGGCACTTTCAGTGGCGTTGGTTGGCCAGCTTCCCTGATGACGAAGCCACATGCAGCTGCCATTGCAGCGACCAAGGCCCATTTAACTGCTAATAAATAAAATGGTCTCTTATTGGTGCGCTCTCAACAAGTTGGACATCCTTCGGCCTCATGTTTGACCGACTTCCGGCTCCCCGCCAAATTTTCGAAGCGGCAGAAAAAAAAAAGTTGACGAGAGTGCAAGCAAGCTCTCATTGGGTCTTGGTCTTGTTGATGAAGATAGCCTTCACTTAATACTGTCTTTTTTTCCAACCAATTTTTCACCACGCAACGAAACACTTCTTACTTAATCAATCGCTCCCGAGTCTCACAAGTATAATCATGGCGAAAGCCACAGAGGATCCCAAAAAGTCCAAGCGGAACCTTCTCGACGATAGCGATTCCGAATCTGAAGATGGAGGGGCCGCTATTGCTGCGCCTGAACTTAAGGTAAACGAGGACTTTGCGCGTCGTTTCGAACACAACAAGAAGCGAGAGGAGAGGCAAAGGCTGGAGGAAAAGTTCAAGAAGACCGGGAAACAACCTGACGAGGATGATGGCGAGTCTTCCTCATCCGACGAAGAGGAAGATGAGGATGGTTTCCTCGCTACAGAGGACCTCGACGCACAGATCTCTGCTACTCTTCAAGCCATTCGAAACAAGGACCCCAAAGTCTATGACAAGGACGTCACTTTCTACAAGCCCGATGACCCTTCCGTGACAGCTGCCGACAAGGACAAGAAGGAAAAGCCAGTGTACTTGAAGGATTACCACCGAGAAAAGTACTTGCGCGGTGACACAGGTGCCGAAGATGCAGATGATGACGGGGATGTTCCAATGACCTACAACCAGGAACAGGATGCTCTCAAGAAATCTATCGTGGCTGAGATGCATGCCGCCGCCGAAGACGATTCTGAGGAAGAAGATGGTGGTTTCATGAAGCGAAAGACGCCGGCAAAGGTGGACTCAAACGGCGTCCATCCCTCTCGAAAGGCAGCCCTGACTGTCACCGAAGCCGATGTTGCCAACGCCGACAAGAACCCCGAGACTTTCTTGTCGAATTTCATGAGCGCGCGCGCTTGGGTTCCACCGGATGGTTCTAACTGGCAAGCATTCGAGTCAGATGAGGGCGAGGATGACGATGACCGCGCCGACGAATTCGAGCAAGCATACAACTTGCGATTTGAGGACCCAGAACGAAGTAACGAGTTCCTTCGATCTTATGCTCGAGATGTTGCTGCTGCCAAGTCAGTCCGACGAGAGGAGAAAACCGGTCGCAAGCGTCAACGTGAGCTCGAGCGCGAGCGCAAAGAGGCGGAGAAGAAAGAAAGACGAGAGGAGAAGGCTCGTCTAAAGAAGCTCAAGCTTGAGGAGGCACAGGAGAAACTGCGCAAGATCAAGCGGACAGCCGGCAGCGCAGGCAAGGACCTCACTGATGAGGAGTGGATCAAGTTTCTTGACGACGCATGGGAGGACGACAAGTGGGAAGATGAGATGAAGAAGCGATTTGGCGACGATTACTATGCCCAAAAAGATGATGCTCTTGCGTCGGATCAAGAGGAAGAGGATAGCGGAAAGAAATCAAAGCCCAAAAAGCCAAAGTGGGATGATGATATCGACATCAAGGACATCATTCCAGACTTTGAGGAAGAGGAGGAAAAGCCAAAGATTTCTCTCAGCGACGTAGAGGAAGATGCCGCCGAAGAGGAGGAGGAGGATGAAGAAGATGAAGAAGGCCACGCCTCGAAGAAGCGCAAGATAGATCACAAAAAGGCCCGCAAAGAGTCTCAGAAGCAGGCTCGTCAGGAGCGTGCCAAGCTCGAGGCCCTCGTCGACTCCAAACTCGAACTCTCCGATCATGCTCTTCTCAAGAAGCCCTCTCACGCCCCCTTCCGCTACCGAGAAACCTCTCCTCAGTCCTTTGGCATGACTGCCCGCGATATCCTCCTCGCCCCGTCTGACGCCGCTCTTAACGATTACGCTGGTCTCAAGAAGCTCGCCACCTACCGCGACCAGGAGAAGAAGCGCAAGGATAAGAAGCGTCTTGGTAAGAAGGCCCGTCTACGACAGTGGCGTCGTGACATCTTTGGCAGGGAGTTCGAGCGTGAGGGTCCCACATATGGTTTCGAGCGTCTGGCCACTGCCGATGATGAAGCCAGTGGTGCTGTCATCCAGCCCAAGGGTGATAGAAAGAAGAAGCAAAAGAAGGATGGCGAGGAGGAGGGTGATAACGTCGTTGGCGACGTGGGTGAGAGAAAGAAGAAGCGAAAGAGGTCCAAGGGCAAGAAGAATGCTTCAGCCGCTGTCACAGCGGAAGAGTAGAAGGGTTTCTTGGGGGCAATTTGAGCGAGATACCACTGCGCTAGTATAGTAGTAGAAGACAAGGCGTTCCATGTTTGTATATCAAGGTATGGTTTCTTTTAGAAAGATCAGGTACATCACAAAAGCAAGATCGTTTACGCTAAACTTGGTTTGATGCAAATGAATCTCGGCATCTTGATCTGAATTATCTCGCCTCTTTATAAACGAATGTCCGCTCACATCTGAATGAGCATGACGGGTATGATGGTATCTCAAATGCTCAAAACACAATTTTCCTTCCCAATGGTAAAGATTACATGCCCAACAATGTTCGCCTTAAACTTAAATTTGCCTCTTCGCCAATGTCCGACCATATCCAACCCGAATATCGATACAGTTCTTTAGTGTTAAATTTAGAAACAATAAAAGCACAACGTAGTTAAAGAGACTTTGTTCCTGACCCGCGCCACTCAAGGGCATAGTACTCACTGTCGAACCTCTTTTTGCGCAGGCCAGGGGTCAATATCTCTCGACCTTGATTTTCGGTCGACGAGACGTCAAAGAACATGGTGCTGTCCGGGCTAATCTGCCAGATAGTCCTTCCTAAGGACCTTGTTGCTGTAGCCCGCCCATCGCATTTGGCGTTGCCAAACCACTACCTCCTGCACCAAACACCCCGGTAAATGGATCGATACCTCCCATGTTGAAGCCGGGATCTTGGCCCATCTCCGGGGGCTCCATGTTGAATGGCATGAACCATGCAGACGATGCCTCAGGTCCAGATAGCCCTGCTCCGTTCGGCATGCCGGCCCCTTGTCCATTCATGCTTGTTTTGACATCAGACCGCCGACCTTGTAGTTCTTCCTCCGGCTGAGGACCAGAAGCAACCGTATCCCAGTCAATGCCAGTCATCATGTCGTGGCTACTACCTAGGCCGGTGCCGACGTCCATTGAGTATCCGCCGAAAACAAGCTGGCGATCAAGAGGGTCAATATTTCCGTTTGAGCCGGAACCAAAGTTCATAGCGAGTAACTCGGGTGGAAAGAATGTCGGTGTGTGTCCGTGATGAGAAAAGGCGGTCATGTTGGCAGGGCTCATAGGTGACATTGCAGCGCTAAAGCCTGGGTTCTGCTGGTTAGATACTGTGAGAGGGTTGAAGCCGGCCGTACTAGTAGTTTGCAATCCTAAAGCGCCCGAAAACCGGCGTTCCTGGCCACCGACAGAGACCGCATCGGTATCTGTACCCTGCAGAGGATCGATAGACTGGCCAGGCTGCAATGACATACCCGTTTGCTTCTTACTTCCTTGCTTTCGTTTCGGCGCTGCGGCGCGAATACTATCCTTGTTCTCGATGCTTTGTGGCGTTGGAAGCGTAGAGAAGTACTCCTCGACTGATTGCAACTCAGGCTTTGCTTCGAGGACACCGTCTGCTCCTGAATCCTTCCGTTTGTGAATGGCAGGATCCATGAACTCGGCGTCAGAAAGGCCATTGGGATAACGATTGAACCAGTCTCCATACTGAAGAAACGATGACTGCGTAGCACGCTCATTGACGTTTGCGCCAGCTCTCACAGCATCCAAAGCATTCCGATACTGTGTGCGGACATTTTCCACCATCCAGTGAAACATGCCCCAATACTTTTTCATTCTGTGAAGATATTTGACATTGGTGGTCAAATTAGCCTCAGCAGTTGACTTCATAGAAGGGTTGCGCGAGATGATGCCCAAAATGTGAACCGTGGTCGAGGAGAAGGCACAGTATCCAGCAAATGGGGCAGAGACAAAGCATCGCGACTGCTCGGCCTCTCGAAGGAGCTCCGATATCCGATTAGCTGCATTAAAGGTTCTCTTGCTAGCTTCGGAAAAAAAGTCGTCGTGTACGCCCTGTTGCTTTCGTGCGGACATAGCGGCCCGACTCACGAAGAGGATGTTGTGCTGAAGGCAGATGTGCATAAAGAGAAATTGACTCGCCGTGTTCTCTGTCTTGTGCACTTCAAGATTCTCTGTCGAGTATTGCAATGATAATGGCAGACTAGCCTCGAGGTGCACAACATCATTGAGATGCTTGATATAATGAGACTCGTCTTCCCACATTGGGTTGGGGTCCAAATCTTTCCCTCCTTGGCTCAGGTAGGTAATGATTCGTCCCCACAGGGCGATGGCTCGAACCAGATATGCCGCTACTCCCATGTTCTCTCGCGCATCGGCAAGCTGTCCATCATTAGGAGATGCTGGATGAGGCACCTGGCCGTCTAACATCTCTGTAGGTGCAGGCATATCGAACTGGAAATATTTCTCTTTGACCGGTAGTGGAATTTGAATCGTATCCTCCCGGATAAACATAGGTCGATCTGTTCCAGAAGAATTGAAGCGATCCATGAGAAAACAAGCCCACATTATTCGTCGTCGAATCTCACGGTCAATGAAGCTGAGCTGCTTTTTGGCGCCGTTGCGGCCTGAAGGGTCATACTCTAAGTCCTTATGCAACTGGAGAGCGAAAGCCATTCGAATGGCTTGTCCACCTAGAGCCCAGCTGCGACCGCCTTGGCATGTTCCAAATTCGTGCAGACCTAGAATAAGTAGGCATGTCAAGATGGTAAGGTTTGGCCATTCGTATCGTCTGGTACAAATCTCGCGAGCATGTGATGCCCACTCCTCGCCGCGCAAGAATTCCGGCCCTGAGGAACTCACTAGGGGATTTGAAGTAAAACGAGCTGCTACAGCACACACTGTAAGAATAAGCACTGGAGGTAGCGTCCCATTTCTGTAGAAAGTTAGAAGAATACACAAGATGGAACCTAATCAAAACTTACTTCAGCTTTCGCATGTAGCTTGGCTTGTGTAGAAGATGATAAGACTGGCCATAGATATTATCGAAGAAAACTTCTGCTAGATGCTCCTGAATCTCCTTGGATGGGAGTGCATCGGTACCCTCATGTTGCAGTTTGTTCTCCTCGGCTTCCTGTACTTGCAAGCTGCTTGGCCTATCGTCGCCGTCAATCTTAGGTTTTGAGGGCGCCTTGGCCCACGCCTCCAGATCAGGCCCGAAAGCTTCCTCGGCGCCGCGCTTTTTGGCTGACTTATTTGAAGGCACAGTTCCTGGTATGGCTGGTTTGACCACAGCACGAGTAACGGATGATGCGACCTCTTGATCTGACTTGGGTATGACCTTGATGATGCGTTCTTCCATGCGCTTCAATCGCTTATCTAGCATGGCCATGTAATCTGTTCGAGGTGCAGCCTTTCGGGTCGTAACCTTGTAGACACATGGGATGCGTGAACGCAGGCAATGTTTGCAAGCGGGTTTCTCGCCTGAACACCGGATCTTCTTTCGGCGACATGCAATGCAAGCGAGCGGGAGGCGTTTTCTTTCCTTACCAGCCTTTGTCTTGAGTTCACTCCATGCAGGTGTAGCATCAGCCTTATCTTCCTTAGGCTTACTGCCCAGGTCTGTACCATCGGCACGATTACGGGAAGCCAGACCGAACTCATCCGTGGTTGAGTCTTCGAGGGCGTTTGATGCAGGAGAGATCCGACCTGGGGCAGCTTCAGAACCTTCCATGCTCCGACTTCGGTTACCAGGAGGTAGAGCGCCGAATGCTAGACCGGGGTGTGGAAGGCCGGACATGGCTTGATGTTGAGGAAATGCAGTAGGAGACTGCGAGGCGTGTGTATGGTCCGCAAGGGAAACGAGAGGAGATTGGTCGGGGAGACCTTGGTAAGTAAAGGAAAAATCGTCGAAGTGCGAGGTATCCATTAGGGCGCTGTGGGAGGGAGAAGGCGTCGGGTGCAATCCAGGAATGTCGCGATAGAGTTGGGGGGCGGAATCGAAGGATGGCTGCGCATGTTGAGGTTTCAAAACGGCACGACCGGACATGACTCTGCCAGAGACAGAGTTGTGACGTGGGCCTTTCCGAGGCCGAGAATTCGGCGATGAAAAACAAATCTATCGGACCTTGGTGATGATGGTAGCGCGGAACGTCGGTATTGGACGCGGGCTGATAGGTTGCGAACACAGTCTCACTGGGTAAAACAAGGCTTTCAATAAGACGTTGGCAGGTGCAGCTGTTGTGCAGCTTAAAACGTTGCTGCTACAGCGCAAGAGCGTTGGATTGAGGTGACCCGAAGTCGTCCGGGGAGTTTATGGAGAAGTAACGGGTACGTATGTAGTGCGGTCGGTGGCTCCCCGCACTGGAACTGGGGATTGTCTGCGCCCCGGCTGGGGCGAAGGTGTTGGCGGGAAAAAGTTTGGAACCGTCGCAGAGGTTGGAGTGATGCAATGGGTATCGATTCAGGTCGTGTGTCGCCGTTTCGTGAGGAAGAATGGTCGCCTGTTAAGGAAGTCGCGAATTGAACGGCTGTTGTTGTCTGCGCAGGTTGCGAGAAGGAGAATCGGAGGTGTTGAGTTAACAGGGCCGTTTGAGCGGAAGAAAGTGATTGAGTCGTGGAAGCTGGGGGTTCAATGTCCAGACCAGGAGGGTGGGGACCGTTTACCTTTTGTCGTTAAGTAGGGAATCAAAAGCAATGATCACGATAGGTTAGATAGGTTGCAGTGCACGGCCTAAGGGTGTGACTGTGGGGTAGAGAAGCAGTAGGCGGGTATTTTCTGGACTCGAAGACTTCAATAAGGCCTCGATTGGATTGAATTGGGGCTGTCGGTTTTTTTGGCCTCATCTCCTCTTGTTTCTCTTCCATGTCTAGCTGCTAACTATAACATGTCAAAACCATGTAACTATGGATGTGGTGGAGCCGTTGAAAGCATGGTGGAGGCGGGTGGCAGATGCATAGTGTAGTGTAGCGTAGAGGATCCTCTAACGCATGCTCGCAGCAGTTGTAGGGGGTGACGTGATGTGATAGTTTGTGTCGGGTTTGAGTCTATGTTATGTGTAGGTATCCGTAACAGGTAGTGAAGATGCAACGGACTGTAGTCTACAGTACTGCATCTGATCTTTGCATTAATGTAACCGTCATTGAGGTGAGGTTGTATAGGTAGAATAGGTAATCCAGTAAGTAAATTGTCAGCCTCCACTATCAGAAGGGGGCTGCTGGATTGAGATAAACGAATTCTCTCATGCCCTTGCCTCTTTCCTTCCTTCGTTTGTTCCTTCTGTTCTTCCTTCTATCTCTACAGTACCTAGGTACTCGCTTCTTCTTTCCCATCAGATTGAAACTTTAGACGGACAACAAAAAGGAAGACACAGCACAGAAATTACCTAGGTACCAAAGGAGGTACCTCCGCCTAGGGACCCTCGTACCTCCAACGGCACAGCACTGAACGCGGAACATCCATACAGGGCTAAAGGAGACTAACGTGCCTACCTGCCCGCCTGCTGAGTCGGTGACTTGATTAAGGCCGAATTGAAGTGTGTGTTTTACACTTTCTGTTGGCATATTGTGATGTTCATATGAACATGCAACTCTCCTGTGAATGATTACGACTAAGGAGAAAGCCGGACATCCATCACCTTGCAAGAAAAGAGGCATTGCTACAGGTAATTTAGACTAATACGTGGTATAGTTTACGCGTCCTGCACTGTACTATAGCTTTTGTCGTTGTCGATGATGATGGCGGCTAGCTCGGGCTGAGCTGGTATCCCACCTGAACACGGATCTCATCACATCGTGATCTTCCTCATACTGAAAAGGTTCAGCAACGGGACTCCCGCGTTGGGCTTGGTGTCACCTTGTCAAGGTTCACTGAGACAAAGCGCGGCAGGATATAGAAAGGCTAACGCGGACGGGCCAGGGGGGGACCCTGGAACAGTGACAGCCCAGTCCAGCCCAGTTGTTGATTCTGCCCAGAACCCCGGGCTTGTTTTGAGACAACGCACCTAGAGAAAACAAGGCGATACCGGACTGTGCGTGCCCAAGCCCCGGGCGAACAATAGGCCGCCTCAGCTTGGCTTGGATGAGATCTTGCTGCAGATGTGATTGCATGAGACTAGTGGGAGAAATGCCGGGCTCTACCAGGGTCTAATCTTTCGACTACCGTGGCAGTTCGTATTCTACTTCTCCCCTGCCTGTCTGCATCATACCGTCCCGTCTGTATATCCTTTTCAATAGCTATTGTCTACCACCTTTTTTGACATGATTCCTCTTTACAGAGTTGGCGATGCCCATCGGAGAAAAGGTTCCTTCGATCTGGCATCATCCATGGAACTGGCGGTCCAATGCAGATGATCTGCGGGCTTAGCTGCTTTGGAATCACCAACTGAGCAGACCACGGGATACCTCATTGTTTATCCTAGCAAGGGTCGACGTCCTCCAACAACAACCACCCATGTCGAACTGACGGCAACTTCCGAAACGTTCAGAATAGAGCAAGTTAGACTCCAAAACCTAATAACGAGGTGTTATCATGTTACATGGACCAATGTAAACAATAGGGGAACTGAACTGAGGCACGCGAAGGCGTTATAATTTTACTAGATATCACTATCACTGCCATTATCATCATCTCCATTCTGCAACGCACGCACAGTGGTACTTGACTTAATGGACGAATCGGAATAGTCTCTTCTCTTCTCCTTTTAACTCAACCGCTGGCCTGAATCTCGAAATAACACATCACGTATCCCCATACCTTGGCCGTTACAAGTGAAAAAGTCAAAGTTTGGAGACAAATAACGGCTCCCTCCTCCCTCCCTGCACGGCCACTTGAATACATGGATCCCTTGCCTGGCCAAAAGTTCCTCACCTCTTGGGACGCTGGTACTAATATGATGAAGGACGGATCCCCTCAACGTTAGGGCTGGATGGAGCCGAATTACTCGTCTCTGTTCATTGCCAGGCTCGTCACGATGTCGTTAAGAGACATGATCGCCATACAACCAGTTGAGCATGGATATCGTACTGTAACATCGAACTGACGATCCGGTCTCGAACCTTACCACCATCATACCCTATTCAACTTTCACGTACGTATCCGTACATGAGCATCCCTCCTAATTAATTATCCATAGGATACAATAACTACATATTAGGTAGTCGTATGGGTCTTGCACCTTCTCATACACCAAAACGAGCATCATCCTCGTCGGCCCGGCGTTTTGTTTTTTTCTTCTATCTCTTGTTTCATGAATCATGTTCCTCTTGCTCTATGCCTTGACGGGCGTAACAACACGCTGATCCGCCCGCAACGCTACCCATGTTACTTGCGATGTTCTACCTGTGTGTTTGCGCCGCACTGCATTCTGGTGATCGGAAGGAGAGGAGAAGCTACGTCTTGCATCGTGTCAGGGACATGCAATCTAACTTGTACGATGCCCAGTTCTTGGCCTCCCTAAGGAAAGACAGAAGACCAGCTGCTTCAGATCTTGTTAGCTCAGTAGGTAGGTATGTGGGATAACTAAGCGGGATAAAGACGCGTGGGGGATGGGCACCACGAATATCAAGGAAATTAGGTCATTATCCTAAACGCGCTCTCCTTGCACCTGAACTCGGCTAAGCCCTACAAGGTGCCGGGTTAGATTGGTACGTTCCATCAATGTCACTGAACCCATCAGCTGGGATGGAGAAGTGTATTCCTAAAGAGGATAATATAAGCTATGTCTCTATGTGGCCCTTTACAATGGCTGTGCCTCTAAATCAACATAAAAACTGGGCTGAGCGTTGAGTTTTATCGACACACATAATTTAGATTACCCTATGCCCCCATGTACTCGAGCACGGGCTGCTTCTGACACCTGCCTGTGCCAGGATTAAAACAGTTTGAACTTAATTCGAGTCTCAGTATAATAACGGCTGCCTTTCCTATGCTCCTTCTGGAAGGTGTCGCAACACCTTGAAGTAGGTAGCTCAGCACATACACTGAACTGGCAACTTGATGGACCAACCACAATCAACTGCCACTTACACGGTCAGACTTGCACACTGTAGTAACTTATGGCATGTCTGAGCCTCGGTCCGTTTCAACTGGCCCGATCGTAGCTGCAACAATAAAACCGTTATTGATGTTCCATTGCATAAACCACAGATGATATCTCCTGGTTGTAGCCATGCAATCCTACGAAACTATCAATGACCACGGGGGACACGGGAAAGCATTTAAACCTCGAGCTACTGGCTGCAAAATCGTGGGAATAAGAACAACATGGTCCTCACCCGCCAGGCACGAGTGCCGTATGCATAGGAGTTGAGAGATATGATGCGTAATCGACCAGTGTATACCATGGGACACAGCGGCTCTAGACGCCAGTCCAAATCTTGCTCATAAATAAAGTTTCAACCGTTAAAAACAAAATCCTTTCATTAACCTTGAATCAAATCAACGCTCCGATAATCCAAACGCCCGGAAATGCTATGCTACACCATGCTATGCTGCGGCCCCAGCCTCTCTAGTCTACCGGCCAGAGATGCTTCGTTACCCTGGACAATCAACCAATGCTAAACTCTCCGCCCCCTATTTACTCGTCATCTTTGTGTTTGATGTACACTGGTATTCCATAGAGTACCACCGCGGCGGCGTTGAGATACTTGAATCTGCACGCCTCCCTGGACCGTGCAACCGCCTCGGCCAGTGACACGTTGCGCGTTACTTGCCCGTCTTCCCCCAAATCACTAGTCGTCATCTCGTCCTCGCTCGAGGCCCGACTCTTGCCCTTGGCTCGCTTATTCTCCTTGAAAGTGCCCTTGGGAAACAATCCCCATTCCTCAAACGATCGGCCCGCGAACCGATCAATGTCCCTATCCGTCACGTCCCATAGTGTGCCCACAACCGCTGGGCATCCTGCCATCATGTAGTTCCACACCGGACCGTAGTTCTCAAACTCTCCAGCCTCGGTTAACGATGCTGAACTGCAACCCATCAAGAATGTCGCTGGCTTGCACTTCTCGAGACGACGGATAGTACGTGCTCGGATATACTGCGCTCCGCTTCCGTGGCCAAAGTAGAGGAGAATCTCAGAGTCTGACAGTGCCTTTTCAAACTCAGCTTCTTGAGGAGCACGATTGACGATGCCGTTCCAATTTCTCAAGTCCTTCATAATTGGTTGGAAAGTAGATTGCGTGTTGACCAAGTCTGTCGAGGGATTTAGAATGTAAGTTCCCCGTTCGGCAGAGACATAGTGGCCTTCAGGCGCATCCTCGGAAGCATCGCCCCTATCGGATGGCTGCGATTCTGTGATGAGCTGCCTCAAGCAGGCGAGTGAAGGAACACGCGAAACCGCCAGGTCTTCCATGCATGGCATTGACTCCCAGGGGAAGGCATGGAGAGCCTTGTCCAATACCAGTACAGTATGAGCGCCTTCTGCTCGATCTGATCCCGTCTTGACAGCATTGTAGTAGCCGCGTAGTGCATCGTAGGTCTCAACCACCATTGCATCAAAATCGACTTCATCGTAAGCGTTGCGTTCTCCATGGAACTGAAGAATATCAACGACAAAGTAGAGCAAATCGTTAAGCGCCTCGTCGTAATCACTATCTGGATCACTAGGATCACCCAGCCCAATAAATAAATCGAGGACACGTGGGTCGAGAGACACCTTGGATGTCTTTGTTGTTTTCTTGCCTCGGCCCTGTTTTCGTGAAGGCAAGTTACTATCCAGGATCTGCTGAAAACTCTTTTGAAAGCGCGCAAGAAGATCGTGTCGGCGTTCATGTTGAGAGAAAATCCCCTTGAAGCCACCTAGCCATGTTGTTTCGATTGTGCGTAGGAGATCCTTCAGTCGTCCGTCCAATGCGTCACGCTCGGCCCACCATGCAGTTTTGGCACCCTTGACGCTGAAGTCGCGACTGGCAGAGTGGCTTGTTTCGTTAGCAAGCCGAATTATCTCCATCATCTCCTCCTTGCCATGCTCGAAATTAAATATCTCCGAGTCAGCGTCCCGAGAATTGGCTCGCTCAAGTGGAAGGCGGAGGATAAAAGGACTGTGGCCTGCCCGGAATTTGGTAATACACAAATCATGATGGTTGTCGCTCAAAGAGATGGAGATCACACTCCAATTGTGAGGCACCAACTCAATGTAATCCTTTTGGAATTGAGCCATCTCAGTTGTGAGCCCGAGGCTGTCACTTCTTGAAGTAAGAGTAGATTCAGAATCCTCGGCTTTGGAGCCTTCGTTGCTATGCAATGTACTTTGCTCACGTTTCCAAGTGACGTTACGAGCCAAATCTACAGAGAAAGTAGCAAACCCTGAGCCGGCAAGAACCTTGGATTGCGTCGTCGAGGTGGCGGAAAGAAGAATAACCGTGTTTTGAAGCAAAGCCGAGATTCGATGAACCATGGTGCTATTAGCAGTTGATAGCGTTGAAGCATGAGCCTCGAGAAGTAGCTCCTGGGCTTGCCTCAATGCCTCGGCGAACGCAGGGACACTGGCCTCCTTCGAACTCTTTCGTTCGGTGGATGTTGCAGCCGCGCGTCCCTTGCGAGGAGGCGTCTGGCTTAGCGAACGTCTCACCTTGTCAGAAGCTGTAACTGCAGGGAAGGAGATGGTTGAATCCTGGACAACAGAGAAGACAGGATCGTGAATCATCTGCTCCGTACTATGGCCGATGAGGGAAATCGCGGTCACAACCTGTTCTTGAGACAGAGTACCGAACAGCTTTGGAAGTTCCTTTGCGAGCTCCAAAGTTGACAAAGCCGACGTCCAGTCCTTCTGGCTGATAAACCCCAGAGCTCGGGACAGAATGACGGAAGCCATCAAAGAGGCTTGGTACGCGTCCTTGGGTAAGCTGGACACTTCAGAAGCAGGCGATTGACCTTTAACTGCTGCCTGCCGCTTCCGAGTCTTCGGGGCAGGAGCCGCAGCAGTTTTGGCTCGGGTTGTTCTAGCAGCAGTGCGGGTAGCGCGTGTAGTAGCTGCAGCTCGCGCTTTGGCAGCGACTGGAGCAGTCTTCTTAGCCTCGTTTTGAATACTTAGCACCTTGCCATGGTCTCCAAGACGCTGAGCAGTATCCTCCGCGAGTTGAAGTAGCTGGAGCGCTTTGTCTTCATCACCCGTATCGCGGAATAAGCCGCCCAATTGACAAGCAACTTGAACTCGAGATGCAGAGATGTCTTGCGGCAACTCCTCAAGAGCCTCATTGCCAAAATCGAGAGCTTTAGTCAACTTCCCGGCGCGATGGTAAACAGAACCGATCCATGCCAGGACTTGTGCTCGGTAGAGTGGCGAGCCGGTGCTCTCAGCGATCTTCTGGGCAGATTCCGCGTAGTAAATGGTCTCTTGATACATGCCAAGGTGGGCATAAACAGCAGAGACATGCAGGAGACCCTTCAGAAGAGGGAACGCAAGTGCCCAGAACCGTGGCCCAATTACTTGGCCAAGTTTAGCACCAGCCTTGACACTGTCCAAGCTGGTTGCTGAAGCGTCCATAACAGTTGGGCTCGTACCTTGGGGTACTGATGCCTCTATTTTAGACCAGTCGTGAGATAGGACGCGAACACTCGATTTGACGCTAGTCAAAGCTTCTTGAACTTGTCCGCGTTTCAGTGCGAGAACCGAGTCCAGGAATGAACTTAGGGCGATGGAGATATTAGCCTCAGATCTGGACAGAGCCCACGAAGAGCTAGATCCGCTGTATATTGCCTTAGCAGCCGCCAAGGAGGAATTCCTATGCACAGTTAGAGCTGTTACCTTGTATTGGCGGGACCGATAACTTACGCTTCATCAATATCACCAATGCCAGAATAATACTCAGCTTGAGTAAGATGGAATCCGGCAATCAATCCACGGGAGACACCTTCTGCTTGATCCAGCAGTTTCTTCGTTGCGTCGAGTGTCTCTTTTGCTTCAGCAAAATGACCAATGTTGAGATGTTGAGAGGCGAGAAGTGTATGGTTGAGAATCACATTGTTGTATGTTGGTTCGGCGAGAATTTTAGACAGAGGTGTGGAAAGTTCCAAAATCTCGAGTTGCAAACCATGCTCGCCTCGTAGGCTAGCAAATTGACTAGCAGACTGTAGGTGTAGAACAAGGCCATCTGGGTTGTCAATTTGCTCATAGAGCTCGCTTCTCGACTTGCACGGTTCAGTCATGGACTTCCAAGAAGTGATAGCGTCTTTGAGCACAGGCACAGGAAGAGGAGCGTCAGTAACAGCCAACGCAGACATCGACTTCTGCAGTGTCATAAGGTGAGGGATGTAACGGGCCAGAGAGCTATCTTCGCCGTAGGCTGCATTGTCCAATTGCTGAACCGAGCCTTCGACCAACTTGGTGATCTCCACCATCTCGTTCTCTTCTCCAATAACCTGGAAGAGTAGCTGGAGTAGAACTCGAAGGCGTCGGATTGGGAAACGATCTGGTGTATAAATCCGCAATAGAGCCTGTACAGACGGATCATATAATTTGAGCGGCTCCCCCTTGGCAGCTGAATCTCCGACAATCTGCATTAGGTGCTCGAGTACGGCAGCTCGCTCATTCTCTGGTAGAAAGAAAGCCCAGTCATTCCATGATTGGTCAAGCTTGGCAATTGACCGCAGGGTTCGAGATAACGTCTCTGCCTTCTCGTCAGCACTCCAAGCGACGGTTGGAGGCTGCGAGTCAAGAACCGCGGTGACCTTCACCAAGGCACCCTCTTCAATCATGTTGGTGCAGATTGATCGCAGTGTTCGAACCGCGTCTTCACCTCGGTTCGCAGCCTTACAAAGATCAGCAAAAAGCTCTAGCTTTGTTGAGATCTGAGCCTTTTCCTGTTGTGCCATAGGTCGGTCCTGGATTGTCTCGATGGAGCGACTTAAACACTGAAGAATCTCCTTGTTGATTTGTTTGGATTTGCCAAGATCTTTGCGTAGCTGGTTGTACCTTGCGAAATACAAACTGGAAATCTTTACAAAATAGCCGCTGAGCTGTTCCGCTCGTGAGATCGAAATCGTAGGGTCGAGAACACTGTCAACTAGTTTGTTGCAATCGCACAAAACCTCGTCCATTTGCTTCCACGCAATCAAGCCTTTTTGAATGTCGCCATTGAGAACCACCAAAGCACCGTCGATGACCTGGTTAATCGTCTGCATCAAAGTTTCTCGTCGCTGATCGAACTGTAGAAGTGTCTTGGTTGAGGCATCCTTGCCAGGGGGAGCTCCGAGCCAGCGACGACCGAATCGTGGAAACTTCATAATAAATATCTTGAGATGTTGCATGATAGAACTGACTATGCTGTCATCAGATTTCGAGCCATTCGAGTTACTCACGAGAAGTCCCACAGCTGATCGTCGAGCCAGGGAAAGGCTATCCAATAGCTCATTCAGGTCAGTGATGTTGCCACTTAGACTTCCCTCAAGGCTCTCTGTGACTTCTTGCACCAGCTCCTTAGTCTTAGAGTCGTATTTAGACTGTTTCAACAAAGCAGCAAGAAGACGAGCAGAAACGGAGAAGATACGAATAACTGATTCTTCCGCGGGGTTAAGCACGTCCTTTAGTTTTTGAAACCACTGGCACGCTGCTTCGTATTGTCGATCCGTTTGAGCTGCTACTCCTAGAAGCTGATAGAGCAACGCCAGAGGAGATTCGGCCGAAGTCTTCGCTTGTGACTTTTGAGAACCCATTGCATCCATAAGTTCTTGGAATGAAGCAGCAATTAGCTCATATGTTGGTCCGTTGGTGGGAAGGTGTCGTCGGGTATAGGCGCGCACGCAGCGCGAAAAGGGTGAAAGTATGTCGTCGTCAATGCTGCCTCGATGCGCAGCCATCTTCCACCACTTGAGCTGAATCTTGAAGCACAGTACCTGCAGCTTGAAAGCTGAAGTTGGAGAAGGGCTCAATCTCAATTCTGTGGCAACCTGATCCTCCTTGCTGGACACGCTGGGCGCGAATGATAGAATTGTCTGGGACAAAGAAGCTAGTTGCCGAGCTGTCTTTTGAGTTTCCTTCTCGTCTTTGCCTCCCATTCTCTCGTAAAATCTGATAGGGGAAGAAATATGTGTTTCCTCAAGAAAAGGCAACGCAGCCTCGATATGGGTTGGCTTTTTGGAGTGTGAGATCCATCGTAGAACTTGGAACTGGCATCCTGTGACTACAGGAAGTAAGTTGTCGGGGACGTTATCGCCATAGTCGAGTAATTCCGCAATAACTTGAGCCGCCGTTTGCCCTTCGGTTGGTGTTGGTTTTGCTGTCCGGTTAACTCCCGCATCTAACCTTCTTTTCAAGATCCTTAGCTCCTTCAGAGCTTGCTCTTGAAAGCCTAAAGCCAGTAGCTTGCCAATGAATGCTGTCATTCCACTCTCGAGTTGGAAATCTGTTTGCGTTGGCTGGACAGAGCCTACAATGGATCGGAGACAGGAAAAAGCGGTGCGCGCACACTCGACCACGGCGAGACATCCTGTTGATTGTGGTGGAGATTGAGAAGTCGTTTTCGATGTAATGTTTGGCGAAGTAGTTACTCGATTCAAGGTTCGGGGTTGTAACGGCGACAGCGGTGCGGATAGGGACCTGCGTAATGTTCGGGTGCCAGAAGGCTTCTTCAAGTCGCTCTGAGATGCTTGGCGCTTGCTGGGAGTCGCAGGAACTGATGGTTTCGCAGCTTCGTTCAAGGACTTGATACAAACATTAATAACGTGTGTCGCGAGAGCGGCACGGTCTTTAGAAGAGAGTTGGTCGCTGTGGGATTTTGCTGGCTGGGCCTTGCTTGGCGCCGCCCTCTTTGTTTTTGAGTTTGTCGTCGCCCTTGATGCTGTCCGCGAATTGGTTTGCGATGCTGTCGCTGTGCTATCGACGTCGGGTAGCAATAGCTCCTTGACCGTAACGACGGTAGCAGTTGTGCATGTTGAGGTCGACGTTAGGGCCGTCTTGACCGCGTCGGCCTTTGCTTGTAGTGAAGTCATTTGGGTATTATGTGTATAAGCTCATTACCATGCTGTCGTGAAAAACAAAAGGCTCCTAATACGGAGATACAATATGCAAGTTGAAAACAAAAAGGTCGAAATCTGTAAGCCGCAATTGTTAATCGCCTATGCCAGGTTCAGTCCCTGTTTAGGTAGTCGAGCCTAGCCCCGGAACTGGCAAACAAGCGGCGGTTGTCTAGGGCAACCATCGGATCCCGGATCAAGTGGCCCGTGCTTTGGACTGTTCGGTAGAAGATCTTTGTCATTCTTTGAGGTCTGAGCTAACGACATCACTCACTGTAATAGCTTCATATCGTTCAACATGTCGCTACGACCACTCTCGATTCGGCCCGGTCAAATTCGAGCGACAGCGATTGCATTGAGAGCGTCTTATGTCCCCAAATTCGGACTTCGATACTCGAGCACAGCCCCTGCGACCATTGCCGATGGACAGTTCTGGCGTTCTCTAATACCGAAACCTTTGCGAAAAGAAAATCGCCAATTGAGGAAAAAGTCCAAAGAATGGAACCCGGCAACATTCTTTATTGTCATATTTCTCCTAATCGGTTCGATGTCGATACAGATGATTGCGCTACGGAATTCTTTCGATCGATACATGCGACAGTCAGAAGCCAGGATTACGTCGTTACGGGAGGTTGTTGAAAAGATCCAAAGAGGAGAACCGGTTGATGTCGAGAAGGCACTCGGTACAGGTGACCCTGGAAGAGAAGCAGATTGGGAAGAAAGTAAGGACAGCATCAAAGATATAAGCGGGACCTGTTACTAACGAATCTTTATAGTGCTTAAGGCCATTGAACGTGATGAAGCAAATCGCAAGGCCAAACGGGAGAAGGCTGAGCGAACTGAAGCTACAGCTGTAGCTGTAACACCGGCTACCGAAGTGAAGAACACGGAGCCATCTCAGGCCGTATCAGCAAAGCCAAAAAGCGGAAGGCTCGGAAACTTCTTTTAGATATGTAAATGGATCTATCCTCGTGGTCGGGTAGTAGTGTACAAACATGGGCTTAGGAAAGCATGTCTTTGAAGACGCCTGGATTCACGATGGAAGCTTGCAGTGGGTCGTTTGCTGGTACTTCTGACGGTGTCACATCGTTGCGCAGGGCAGAGAGCAGAGCAGGAAGGAGATCGTCTGTCGACAAAGCAACCCTCACGCCCTGCTCGCCTCGTTGATTCGGGTCCATATCCGCGAAAAACTTGTCCTCGCCTCTTATACCACCCATGCTGATGATGGCGATGGGCATACCCCTGTCTTGAGCTCGCTTGGCAAGTCTCCAAGCTGAATAAGTGGCAAGCGAGGTACCAACCACGAGCAGCTTTCCGGCATTATCGATGGCTTCTTCAGCAGCGTTCTTGACTTGGTGGTCGATACTTTCTCCGAACATAACAACAGCAGGCTTTAAAATACCTGCTGTGCTGGGAAGCTTCCAGGCCCCATCCGTATCGACTTGAACGACATGCTTGTGACCGTCGGAGTTATTTGGCGGGTGAGACAAGCATTCAGGGCAAGACGGATATCTGAAAGTTGTATACGGGGCATCTGGCAGGTCAACATCACCGTCGGGATTGACTTTGAGGCCTTTGAATCGGCGTTCAACTGGGTCTTCAGTGTCTAGCGCCCCCGACTCGAGGGCTTTCTTGAGTAGCTCGGCCCACCGAGGATTGAGGTTGGCCAGCTTCTCCTGGAACTCGTTTCGCGAGAATTCATTCTTACAGGTGGTGCAGACAACAGCCCTCAGATATCCATGTAACTCTAGAGTTGGTAGATTAGGATGTGCCCTCGGATGAAACGAGTCAACATTCTGAGTAATAACACTCCGTATCAAACCCAGATCCCCCAAATCCTTTATCGCATAGTGACCGCTGTTTGGTGATGCTTTTTGAAGATTGGACCAGCCTAGAAAGCTACGAGCCCAATATCTCTTTCGAGATTCGTGACTCTTGAGAAATTCCGGATAATAGATAGGACGATATGTCTTGTTGACCTTGTAAGTGCCCTTGACACCTCGATAGTCTGCTAGACCTGAAGCGACTGACAGGCCTGCACCTGTGAGAACAACGGCAGAAGAGGGCAAATGCCCCGGAGACGGAGCAACAAAGAAACGATGGAGCGCGGCAATGGCACCAGAAAGGGTAGAGGCGGAAGCCGGTGCGATTACTGAGGGTAGGGGAAGGTCCGTGTAAGGGATCCGGAGCAGAGGTTTGCTCATTGAGGCCAGGTTTCTTCCAGAGTCGTAATGTTTGAGGAGTACTCGATTGAGCAACGATCAAGGTGCAGCTGAGGCCAGTTCCTGGGGGGCTGACAAGGTTGTTTCCAATTGCGTGTGAAGGGTTGGTGGAGGGAAGACAGGCCTGGCGAGGCACGAGCTGAGTTTCGACCAAATGGGAATTGATACTACGCAGGCTTCGAGATATAGGGACTGAGATTGTACAAGATGATGGCGTGGATAGGCTTGGAAAAGTGGTCAATTGAGTTACAAAGATGGTGAATGGCTATACAGTACTGTATGTTTGGCGACAGGGATTGGCTACCTATTCTTAGGCAAAGAGCGCGTCATTGGTTTCGGGGACGCTCTTCAGCCTTGCAATGAACGTTTTGGAGATTGATTCTGTGGCTTAGTCTACCTGTCGACGAGGGGGGAGGGGAGCTAGTTCCTGAGACCTTACTTTGTCCCCCACATTCCGAAACTGACCGACTGAATGTATGATTATGACGGAGGAGATGGTAGAGTCTGTCTATAGACTAATACCTAGTAAGAGGTGCAGCAGGTTGTGAGTATACCTAGGGGACTAGGCAGGCGATTCAACTACATGTAATCAATATAAACCTACACAGTCTCTTTAAGCTCCAAAGAAGCTTAATAACCCCTGAGGGCGCAACTAAAAGATTTGTCTCAGCGGTCAAGGGCAATTCCGGAGATCGGAACGTTGCGATGCCATATCAGGCGAGAGTGTCGTAGATGGTGGGTTCACTTTACAGTACCTACCTACCTTAGGTAACTTCACTCTGTCTTGTCTCGTCTTAATGGCGTCGGTATTTCTTTCCCTAGCAATTGCCGCAACCAAGTTTCGTCTATCCCGTCGGTGGAGCTAAGCTGGTTGTCTAAATTGATAATCTTGATAATCTTTTTTTCTTTATTATTTCTTCTTTTCCTTCACTCATACCATTTCAATTGATTGACTGTCCGAGTTGCTTGATCCGCTCTCGACCGAGCCAAATCCGCTCATTAAACCGATTCCGAAACTTGAACCTCCGTTAACGGGCATAACGTCAACAACAACACCACCACCACCGTCAAATTGTTTCGTCTCCCTGATATTCTGTATTGCTTCTGTTTCTTTTTTAAACCGTGCAACGCAACGCGGCACCGAAACATAGTTTACACACCACGCAAGCAACTATCCACTGCAAGTCGGCTTTTCTCCCACTTTACCGAATTCCTCCAATTTCGGATATATGAGTCTCCCGCAGGCCGGGCGTCCCCTGGGGGCAGGTACAGGCACAGGCACAGGCGCAGGCGCAGTGGGAGTGACGTCGCCAATAGCCACAGCGCAATGTCGCAGCAATCACAGTCACAATATTAGCAGTCGCTGCCGTGGCTTTGCCTCGTGGGGACATGCAAGACACCCTAATGTCCATGTTTCTCCTCAAAATACATATCGTGGCCAGATGTTTCTTCTACATTCAAATACTGGCCCTCGTCCTCGTTCTGTCCACGTCACCTGTCCTCGTCGTTTACGCGCTTCCATTGTCGCCGCACTATCAACTTGTGCATACCTCACAACCTCGTCTAAGTTCTCGACCCACTACGTATCGTCAAATACCGTCCCCTTCGCTCGCCCTCCAACAAACTCGTTACCACATCTAGCATCCTTTCGCAGCAGACTTCAATCAACACCGTCTCTCATCAAAGCTTCAATGTCGCAGATACGATCGCATACCGATTCAGGCCACGACCACAAAGATGGCCATAACCATAGCCATGACCACGGCCATAGCCATGGCATTTTAGGGGGCCACCATCATCATCACGATAATGCCTACCTAACATCAGGCAACAAGGATGACCCAGGCGTCAGAATCACTCGTATCGGTTTGGTCTCTAATCTGGGCATGGCAATTGCTAAGTTCGCCGGTGGATACGCTTTCAACTCCAAAGCCATGACCGCAGACGCCTGGCACAGCATCACCGATCTTGCATCCGATATTCTGACACTCGCCACCGTCACATGGAGTTTGAAACCCCCAACAGACAAGTTCCCTATGGGCTTTGGCAAGGTCGAGAGTTTAGGTTCATTGGGTGTTTCGAGCATGTTGTTGGCTGGTGGCCTTTATATGGGCTGGGACAGCGGCATCAGTCTTTATGGACATTTCTACCCTGAAGCAGCGCATGGCATCCTCGAACATGTCGGCCACGGGCATAGCCATTCTCACGGAGCCGCAGCGCTTGGGATTCCAAGCATGCACGCAGCTTGGCTCGCGGCAGGAACTATCCTGATCAAGGAATGGCTGTATCATGCGAGTAAGTTTCTTCACTTTTCGAATCCACGATATATTCAAGGGAAACTAATCAATCGCAGCAATGAAGGTTGCGCGTGAACGCAAATCTTCGGTTCTCGCATCAAATGCTGTTCATCATCGAGTTGACAGCTTGACGGGCTTTGTCACTTTGGCTGCCATCATAGGAGCTAACATGATGGAAAATGCGGCGTGGCTGGACCCTGTCGGTGGCCTACTCATCTCAATCATGGTTATTCAAGCTGGTGCTGGAAACACACTTTCTGCTTTTCGCGAATTGGCGGATCAAGGTATCGACAATGACATCAAGTCCTCAGTGTCCAAGCATGCACACAAGGCGTTGAACAATCTGGCCGAAGGGAACGAGGTTGCCTTACGCGAAGTGAGCGGCATCAAATCAGGCCAGAATTACCTTGTGGACCTTGAGATGACAGTGCCTGGTGCGTGGTCCGTTGATGCAACACAGCAAATCGAAGACGCAGTGCGGACACAAGTCGGAGGTAAGGTGCGCGGCGTGCGAAGGGTTCGCATACGATTCTCGCCAAAGGAGGCAACTTCAAAAGCCAAGTTTGACGACTTTATTCCCGGTAGTGTCATTCTACCCCCAGAGACAGAGGAGGATGTGTCCGAGGCAGAAGGTGAATCGAACCATGATCATGGCCATCATGATCACAAGAACAGTGGTCATGACCTGAATTCAAACGGCAACCAAGAGCATGGCGACGGCCTCAGGAACAGAAACAACAAGCATTAGAGTGGATGATTGTCGACACCAAAGCGGCTTCAACTCGGCATTGATTGCAGCCGCGCGCCATATCCTATTGTTACCTTTTATTTCTTCGTCATCACTATGCTCCTCTTTCAACATGCCAAAGCCAACCTTGCTAGTGACCGGGGTTTAGCTTCGCTTCTGGGGGATTGAGCTGCGGGCTGGTGGAGTCTAGCCGGATGAGCTGAATTGGTGAGTGACCAGTAAAAGGTCATAGGAGCACGAGGCGAGGATCCAGCAATAGCCGGCAGCTTTTTACCTGACATCCAGCAAACAAAGGCCAACAGCATATGCATGTGCTTACGCACTATGATTGCACGCCTCTTTTGTTATTTTTCTCAAGATATTAGAGATTCTTGCCTTGGCAGGAATTGACGACTGGGAGTGACTACAGGGATGTAGGAGGGTACATTATAGACACAAGCCAGAAAGAGAAGGCAGGAGGAAAATATTTTTGAGGATACAGAACATAGATGGAAAGGTTAAGGAACAAATAGCTGTTTCTATACCCGGCACGACAGCCTATTGGATCATGATTGCGTTACATATTTGATGTCTTCATGAAAAGAATGCAGATAAGAGGAACAGGATTGACATGCAAGTCATTATTTGTGGCGTTTCTCTGCTTAGACGCGCCCCAACAGGAGTCAAAGAAACTACTGTATACAGATTCATAGATACAGATTATGATGCGAAGTAGAAAACTACCTATACTGAACAGACTGCTTGAAGTCAACCAGTTGAGCCTCAAGGATGAAGACAGACGTCCATTGCCTGCAGCTTTTACATCTATCTACCATGGGACAGAACATCTGTTTATTGCCTTTATGAACAGCTGTTACTCTATAACCGGGCTAGCGAATGAGGAAGCTTTTTGTTCCTGGGTGAGCCACTGTTGCAAAGTACACACCCAGCGGCACCTATTTGACTGTCGTTACAAGCGCTCGTTGCCCATTGGCGCTTCACCAGGCTTATGAGGAATAGCCAGATCTTTCAAGGTCACGGGTTCTATTGGCTGGGATACAAGTGACGGGGGTGCAGTTTAAGGTCTCCTGTGCCGAGTTTAGGCTAAATGCGAACAGAACACTGGAATCAATGGAAACCAATGTTGAAGAGAATAAGATGTTTCCTGCATTTTGTCTTGACCTGTTATGCCACAATGGATTGCAGGCTGAGAATTCCGAGGTCCTGCAGGACAAGATTTTGATAAGAGTGTCGATCAGTGAGAAGTTTCTGCTAGGTGTAGTGTCTCTAACCCTGCCAATATCGAATTATGCTTCTTCGTCCCTTTCCCATATAAAATATATGGCTATTCTCAGCTATATTGTTCCACCCCTCCTTCGGCTTTATCCATATCGTGACTTGGTCTCAACGCTTGTTTGGCTGGTGTTGAGAGTCGCAAGGTTGATAACATTCCCTTCTCTCACACACACTCTCTCGTTACACGCCCCTCCTTAGCCCCCAGGCTGCCATATTCTCGATCCTCCAGGGTTCGAAAAACTGGGGTTGATTTAACGGGACATGACACAGCAAGGCAAAGCAGAGGTCTTCCAGCGGAGACAAAACCCCACGTTGATACGGTGGATGGAAACTGGGAGAAAAGTCTCCATTCTTTTTTCCCCCAAGAGCTACGTAGTTACAGGTTGATCAAGTTGTCGTGATAGATAATGATTATAATAGTAAGTCACATATTTTGAGCAGCAGAAGAGACTGGTTTTGTTATTATTACGACTCAGCTAAGAAAAGTAAGGGTCTCAAATACTTAAAGGAAAATACAGGATATGGGAGGTCACGGATATAGACCCCCGGACATGGAATTATGTTCATATGACCTCTGAGCCCGATTTTAGAACACGAGTTTTGACAGCATTTTTTTTGTGTTTTTTTATCCTTGGATAAATTGGATGAGGAGGGAAGAATAGAGGACAAGTTAGATGAGTTTTAGTATCGCGTGTTTAAACTTGGGGTGTTCGTTCTCATTGGTACAGTATATGAATACCATTACTATATTCACACCTCAAATTGCAGTCTGAAGTTTTCTGATGCATGTTACCCACTGAAGATTCTCCTTAGTGTGTCTATCTCTCGTTGTTCCCTGTTGAGTTGAGGGTGGCGGTCTAACATGATGCAGTTACTGACAGTGAAGCATGTACTGTACCGTAACGTACCAGCCAAGGTAAGGTACGAAGGTATATAAGTATAAAGTCCAGCTCGTGGCTTTTTCCCCTGGTGTTTTCCCCAATCTCACTTAACTCAATTCTATAATCAACACACTTTGGTCACCAATTGGTCATCGTGTTACCAGCTACCTTATACAGCTCTATAAACTTACACTACACCACTGCTAATCTCTGCGGGGAGTTTGCGATTGACATCGCCTGTCGTCATAATTGCTACCATTAACGTCGCCGTGGTTGGGCGCTCTTGAATAGTTTCTGACGTTGGAATTCTCCATCTTGACTGATTCCATACATATCACTTTATCAGCTGAAGCAATTCGAAATGCCTTTCCTCGCTAGAGACAACTCTCCAGACAAGTCTGCGGACTTCAAGCCTTTATACCTCGGCTTTGATCTGTCAACGCAGCAGCTTAAAGGCATGTCGAAACCGCTACGCTCAGCAAATACTCGCAACACGATTAACTAACAGCATCTCCAGCTCTCGTTGTCGACTCAGACCTCAAGGTCGTTGGTGAAGCAAAGGTCGACTTCGACAAGGATTTTGGCCACAAATATGGCATCAAGAAGGGTGTCCACGTCTACGAGGAGACAGGCGAGGTCTATGCGCCCGTCGCCATGTGGATGGAATCAGTAGATCTCGTTCTTGACCGATTGACTGAGGCTATGCCTGTCCCTCTTTCTCACATTCGCGGCATCAGCGGCTCTTGTCAGCAGCATGGAAGCGTCTTCTGGAACGGCCACGCTTACGAAATCCTTCATCACCTTGATCCCCGTCTTCCTTTGGTTGTTCAACTCCCACAGGCACTCTCGCACCAGTGGTCTCCCAACTGGCAGGACCAGAGCACTCAAGCTGAATGTGATGCTTTTGATGCTGCACTTGGCGATCGCCAGAAGCTCGCTGAGGTTACTGGAAGTGGCGCGCACCATGTGAGTGAAACCAAGTTGTGAAATTTGAAACCAATATTGACAACCATCTTAGCGTTTCACTGGAACTCAAATTATGCGTCTCAAGAAGGACCTCCCGGAGATGTACGCAAAGACTGCTCACATCTCTCTTGTTTCTTCATGGCTCGCATCCGTCTTCCTCGGTGCAATTGCTCCCATGGACGTCAGCGACGTCTGCGGTATGAACTTGTGGGATATGTCCCGTCAGACTTTCAGCGAGCCTCTCCTCGAGCTAGCTGCTGGCAGCAAGCGTGATGCCCTCAACCTGAAGAAGAAGCTGGGCGAGCCCTGCCTGGACGGGGCTGCTGTTCTGGGCTCCATCTCCCCCTACTTTGTGGACCGTCATGGCTTCCACCCCGATTGCCAGATCACACCTTTCACTGGCGACAACCCCGGAACCATTCTCGCTCTTCCTCTTCGCCCTCTTGATGCTATTGTTTCACTGGGTACTTCCACGACCTTCCTCATGAACACACCCAAGTACAAGCCCGATGGTGCTTACCACTTCTTCAACCATCCCACAACCGATGGACACTACATGTTTATGCTCTGCTACAAGAACGGAGGTCTAGCCCGTGAACGAGTCCGAGATCAACTCCCTAAGCCTGAGAATGGCCCTACCGGCTGGGAGAACTTCAACAAGGCTATCGAGAACACTCCCGCTCTCGGTGCCGCCAAGGACGACGACAGACGCAAGCTGGGCCTGTATTTCTATCTTACCGAGGTGGTGCCTAACATTCGTGCCGGTACATGGCGATACTCATGCGAGCCTGATGGCTCCGACCTCCAGGAGGTCAAGGGTGGCTGGGACAAGGAGACTGATGCTCGAATCATCGTCGAATCTCAGGCCCTATCTATGCGCCTGCGCTCCCAGAACCTCGTCGAGAGCACCCGACCTGATCTACCTGCTCAACCTCGTCGTATTTACCTCGTCGGTGGTGGTTCTCTGAACCCAGCTATTGCTCGGGTTATTGGAGAATCCCTTGGTGGTAGCGATGGTGTTTACAAGCTTGACGTCGGTGGCAACGCCTGCGCCCTAGGCGGAGCTTACAAGGCCCTCTGGGCACTTGAGCGCCAGCCAAACGAGACCTTTGACGAACTCATCGGTAAGCGATGGACCGAAGAAGGTAACATTCAGCGAATCGACGAGGGCTACCGTGAGGGAGTTTACCAAAAGTACGGCAACGTTCTCGGAGCCTTCGAAGGCCTTGAAAAGAAGATTCTCGCCGAGCAAGCAGCGGAATCTGACAACGGACAAAAACAGGTGCAGGAGAGCGGTTGATTATTTCCAGGGTATCTAATTTCTAAAATGAAGGAGTTTCTCTAATGTCATTATCTAACGTACTTGCTCATGAAGCGTTTATGGAAGTCGGAACGGAGGAGATCCTAAGGGGTCCTGGTTAGCGAATGATGTCGTTTTAAGAACTTTTCGAGCAGCAAGGGAAAATGCATATAGAAGCTAGCAAGGACTGCTACGCAAAAATTATACAAAAAATCAGCACTTACGTTTACGAACTCCTTCTTCTTGCCCTTGTCCTCTGTGCCGCGAGCCTGGTTCTTGAAGACCACGTCATCGTCCCAGCGGCGCTTCATGTTGAAATCTTGCTTATTGAGAAGAGGGTTTCCGAGGGCAATGTTTCGTTCTCGGGCATCCTCTTCTTCTTTGAGCCGTTCTGCCTCCTGCAATGTATGTTAGCTAAATCTGTGAACACCTGATGATCGCGTAGACATACCTCTTTCTTCTTCCTCTCTTCTCGTTCTTTTCGCACGCGATCAAGCTCCCTCTGCAATTCCGCATCAGAGTCGTCGTCGCTATCGTTGTCGTCGTCGTCGCTGTCGTCCTCATCCTCCTCACTATCATCATCGGCATCGATATCCCGTGTCTCTGCTAATATCCGCCGTCTCTTCGCTTCCAAGTCTTCTTCCTCTCCCTCAGCACTTGGAAGCGCTCGTTTGGCGCCGCCAGAAACACTGATCTCGTCGTCTTCATCGGCATCGTCAATTGGGGCAGAAGCACCGTTCTTCTTGGTGAAATGGGCGGCTTCAGCGGCGAGAAGCTCGGCAGCGAGGTCGCGGGTAGGTTCTTCATCGGCAGCACCGCCTTGGCCAGCCTGGCGATACTTGAGTTGGGTGTGCGCTGGCAGAAGACGTTGATGGTAGGCAGGACCACGAAGGGGTTCTTTGCCACGGGCCTGTAGTGGTTAGCATGCGCGTAGACGAACAATACTGAATTTACGAACCGGATCGAACGTTGGTCTATGAGCGGTAGTCATGGCGACAGTTCCTCAGTATTTTTTACTTGAAGAATTGCACTTTCAATGTTGATATAAAGTCTTGGATCTTGCCGACGCGAGGCGTGCTCAGGAAGCAGGCATGCCGTAAGTGGCGACTCACCGCCCGGCAGAATTTCTTCAATGTTTGTCTCTGTCTATTACGCTTTGGCGATTTATGTACACAGCGCTGGTTCTCACGACATTTTCACATAAAAACAACATCCAGCCATGCCACGCGAAGCTGAACCTTCTCTTGCTGAGAAGACATTCTTAACTCAGGCTCTCGATGAGGGTTTGCGGTTGGATGGGCGCAAGTTCGACGAATTCCGACCTCTTGAGCTCACTTTTGGAGATGAGTATGGAGTGGCAGAGGTCAAATATGGAAAAACAAGGTAAAAAGGAATTATTTTCTGAAAATCCGAATAACGACTGACGAATTGTTTAGAGTACTAGCCAAGGTCTCAGCAGAGGTGACGGTGCCATACTCGGACCGTCCTTTTGACGGAGTTTTCACAATTACATCAGAACTCAGTCCTATGGTCGCTCCCTCATATGAAGTTAACCGCCCTTCACTGGAGGAGGTTCTTCTTTCAAGACTTCTTGAAAAGACAATCAGAAGATCTGGTGCGTTGGATACCGAGTCGCTATGTCTCATCGCTGGCCAAAAGTGCTGGTCTATCCGTGTCGATCTTCATGTGCTTGCCCATGACGGCAACCTCACAGATGCCGCCTGCTTAGCCGTTGTTGCAGCCCTTCGACATTTCCGCAAGCCTGATTCAAGTATTGAGGGAGAGAACCTTACCATCTACACACCCGCCGAGAGAGAGCCTGTACCTCTGAGCTGGCTTCACTCGCCCTTCTGCGTCACCTTCAGCTTTTTTGGCGAGGACGGAAGCCAGGTTCTCGTCGACACCAACTGGCTTGAGGAGCAGATGCGTGTGTCTCACTGCACATACAGTCTTAACAAGCATGGTGAGATCTGCCAAATTGCCAAGCTCGGAGGCAACTCGCTAGATGCGCCGTTGTTCATCCAATGTGCTCAAGGAGCGCTTAATCGATCTAAGGATCTTTCCGACCTGGTGGATAACAAGCTTGCCGAGGACGCGAAGCGAAGGGACAAGGGAGGACTCATGGCAGAGTTGACGGCTGAGAACGACAGGTGACGCTAATACCTACAACATAATACCAATGAAAAGCAATAAAAATAAGGAAAATAGAAACCATGATACCCCGCAGACATTGTCTTGTGCTTCCCATGCTTCAAAATCGATAGAAGTGATTCACTGATGCTCCAAATAACCCCGATTATATACGCCAGCCAGACCGGTCTATCCCAGTCATTATCATTGCTCATAAGCCGCATTAATTGCACACAGGAACCCCCAACATTGGTCCGCTACCGCATCACAGGTGGCCGAGACTCTTTGTTCCATTGCACTCGTGTCCTCACCCATTCGATAGCTTCCCTAACACCATCACCTGTTAAAGCGCTTAGAGCCAGCACACGTGAGTCGCGAACGGCAGACCCTTTGTCTCCCTCCATGACCTTCTTAACCAAACCTTCCTTGATGCGTATTGTTTCAACACAGTCCTCACGATCTTGTTTGTTCGCTAAGATGAGGAGTGGTACGCCTTCGGTCTCGGAGTGTTGCAGAACGTCTTCGAGGACGAGACGGCACTCCTCCAGTCTGCCCAGATTTTCCTCATGCTCGATGTTACCGTCGCCGATGTCTGTACTGTCGACGATAAAGACTATCGCATGGCAACTCGCGTAGTAGCTCTCCCAAAGCTTGCGCAGAGAGTGTTGTCCGCCCACGTCCCATAACTTAAGATACATGTCCTGCAGTGGTATTGTTGAGACGTTCTGGCCAACGGTAGGCACTGTCTTGAGCTTAGGATCAGGTCTGTTTGGCAAGAACATGGACTTGACCTGTTCGAGGAAGGTTGTCTTTCCGGCATTATCGAGACCTAGAAGAATGACAGAGTATTCTGGAAAGCAGATGTTAGCAAGGGTCTACCTAGTTCTGAAAGGAGAGAGAGAGGTGGTGGTTATTTGTACCTTCTTTGCTCGTTGCATAGAGGTACAGCCCTTTGGCGAGATGGTACATTGTTGTCGCAGAGTTCCCAGCTGGCGATTTGAAAAGACAACGGTAGGATCTTAGAGGTAAGAGGCGTACGCGACAGCGTAGACGTTGAAGGTGAAGACTCCAAAGTGAAATGTATACGAGCTGTCAAATCTGGATAGCTGCCCTGGAGGAGAGGGGACGACCTATGGAGAGTGATGGTCCCTTCTGGGGCTTGGTTTCAATGTGATTTAGTGGATGGAGCCACTGAAGAGCCTCAAGAAAGACGCCCTGTCCCCCACCAACGGTCGGGTCCTCCACTGCCCTGGGCACGGACGGGACAGCCAAAGAACCCCGCCGACTTGTAGTTGTTCCTTTAAGATCAAGTCTTTATCTGCGACCATAAGGGACAAGGTGGCATCTAAGTGATGAGTATTTGTCGTAATATGAATCTCGTCGAGGCTTTTACTCCTCGATATAGAATTAGTCTTTGTTTATGGACTTGAAGATACTTGAAAGACATGCTATCTTTGCAGTACCTAGACCGATATCTGTATCTGTGATAAACCCTTGACATGGATGGAAACGACTGCGGCCTCGCTTCGAGAGCTGCAGAGAACAAGCGTCATAAGCCTGTTATAACAAGCAATAGTCAGGTTTAAACTCATTTATATCAAGTTGGAAATGATTGTAAACATTCCAAGATCTGCGAGGCACTTGCTGATAACACAACATTATAGCCTGTATGAACCTAGGCATTAATATAATAGTGTGAGGGACCAATCAGAGTCTTCCTCTATTGAAAGCTGTCGCCTTTCATCTCGTGCGCCTATCTTGGCTACTTGGCTGGCTACCTGCTTGGCCCACCTGAGCTTAGGATTGGACCTTAGCTTCCTAGTCTAGTCCATCGCATATTCCAACCATCCATCATCCATCCATATACAGGCATACCTAGGCACACTGACTTCTTCCCTCCGACACTTTCAAAAGTTATTGTGCTGCCTGGACGTTACTTCTCTTTCTATATCCGCGTCATCGCCGACCAACATCGAACGACCGATCCTACGACCCAAGTACTGCTCCTCTACAGAACTCCCGCAGTCTCGCTCGCTCCCTTGCGAATGTTCTCAGTATCGCGGCTTACGAGGATCGCGCAGGGAGTCTCCCACTTGATCTCGCCCTAAGTAAAGCGATCGCATTGTAATTACGAACACTCGCACGACTTTCTTCCATTCGTAAACGCAAGACTTCTTGCGCAATGGCTTCAGCAAAGCTCGTTGGGATGGGCTTCCAGCTCCTTAGTAAGTATATCCTAGTCCCATTTAACTCCCGCGACATGAGGGCTGACGTATTGAACATAGAGCGAGCCACCGATGAAGAGACCGACCCCGAGGGTGCGTTTCCCTACAGAATACAGAGACGATGCGATACACATTGGCAATTACTGACGATAACCTCCAGAGGGTGACTCTGCCCAGAAGGAACTGTTCGCCGCATGGGCCCTATTCATCTCGATTATGCTGCTCATCATCGCCTTCTTCACAAGCTACATGCTTCAGATGAAGAAGGTCACTGCTATACACGAAACAGTTATTTCCATTTTTGCTGGTACGCTCTACACACCCGTCGTTATGCGATCAACGGCTTACACGCTCTCTTTACATAGGAATGGTGGTTGGACTCAGTCTCCTCATCTTCGGAGGTGACTCCCTTCGAAACATCATCAGCTTCGACTACCAGATCTTCTTCAATCTGCTGCTACCGCCCATTATTCTGTCTTCAGGTTATGAGCTGCACCAGGCCAACTTCTTCCGCAATATTGGTACTATTCTGACATTTGCCTTTGCCGGAACATTCATGTCAGCTGTCGTTATTGGCTTCATCCTGTACTTCTTCACCTGGATCCCTGGATCCCTGGAGATGTCCTTTGTCGATGCGATTTCAGTCGGAGCAACCCTTTCTGCTACCGATCCCGTTACAATCCTGGCCATCTTCAACACTTACAAGGTTGATCCTAAACTATACACCATCATCTTTGGAGAATCCATCTTGAACGATGCCATTGCCATCGTCATTTTCGAAACTGCGCAGAAGTACAAGAAGGGTGAGGCTGCTGGCCTGAGCATTGTCAGCTTCTTCGAAGGTACAGGTATCTTCCTGCTGGTCTTCTTCTGCAGTTTATTCATCGGCTTCCTTGTTGGTGTAGCTACTGCGCTTCTGCTCAAGTTCACCTACCTTCGCAGGACTCCCAAGATTGAGAGTTGCTTGATCTTTCTGATCGCCTATGCCACTTACTTCTTTTCTCATGGTCTTCACATGTCCGGTATGTTACCTCAGCTACACTTCAATCCACCCAGATGCTAACCTTAATGCAGGTATTGTGTCGCTTCTTTTCTGTGGTATCACCCTCAAGCATTATGCATACTTCAACATGTCGCGACGAACCCAGCTCACTACCAAGTTCATCTTTCAGATTTTGTCGCAATTGTCTGAAAATTTCATCTTCATTTACCTGGGACTGGCTTTGTTTACCGACAGCCATCTTTCGTTCCAGCCTCCTCTCATCATCGTAACTATGCTGGCCGTGTGTGCTGCCAGATGGGTTGCCGTGTTCCCCTTATCCAAGGCTATTAACTGGTTCATTCGATACCGCGCTGCTAGACGAGGCCAGGAAGTTGGCGATGAACTACCTTATAACTACCAGGCCATGCTTTACTGGGCTGGTCTAAGAGGAGCTGTCGGCGTGGCCCTGGCTGCTTTACTCACCGGCGAGAACTCCTCTGCACTCCGAGCCACTGTTCTAGTCGTTGTTGTGCTCACCGTGATTATCTTCGGCGGCACTACCGCTCGTATGCTTGAAATCCTTGGAATCCGTACCGGAGTCGTTGAAGAGGTTGACAGCGATGACGAATTTGATATTGAAACATTTGGTGGGGGTCTTCAGGTCAAGCGATCAGGAACAGGCATTGGTTACAATCCTCGCAGGAATGGCAGTGTTGCCCTTGGCAGTCTCGAAGCAGGTCAGTCTGCTAGTTATGTGTCGGGTGCTTCGTCTCCGCACACGGGCGGCCGTCCTACAAGCAAAGTTCGAAAGAACTCTTTCCCCGAGCGGTCTGACCTTCTACGTCATAACGATGATTCAGACATCGGCAGCGACATTGACGTCTCTGATCTGCCTCCTCCAGCTCGCCGCTCACCTCTTCCGCGCTCCAGCACAGCTCCTCCGTCTCGGGCAGACAGTGCATACGCAACTCCTCTATCGGAGGTGCCAGGTCAACCAATCACGGCGTCCAATGCTTTCCGGCAACTATGGTCCTCGGAAGATCCTGCAAGTGTGTTCCACCATCTCGACGAGGACTTCATCAAGCCCAGACTGCTTCTTCAGGGAGATGGTGCCAGGGGTGGCAGTGGTGGGCCTAGCTGAGTGGGTGTATATAGTGAATGATGGAGTTCATGTTTCCCGTCCCCAACCGGACGGGGTATACCATCTTATTTATGTGCATGTCTGGCGTTATGGTATTAGTTAGTTGTATAGAAATTCATTTATAATAGACAACAGATTTAGTCTGATAGAGTCTGTCACCTATGCATATGAGTGGATAATGATTTAACTTGAATAAGAGGGTAGTATTTTTAATTGCCCTGAATGCTCAAGGACTTATGAGGCCATATGTAGCAACCTCCCTGCTTTCTTGCCTCTACTATGATTAATAGATAATCTACAGATGCTCTCCAAACCATCCCTTCAAAACCCAATCCATCCGTCGCTTCATACAGTTACGCAAATGTACAGCCAGAATCGTCATGACTCCTCTTTCGCTTGCACGCCTTTCATGATAAGACAAACACCAATATCGATTGCTTCCAATACACCAAACCAACCCAAACCATTGTTCCAGAACCCCAACAAGAAAACTGTTACTGGCCGACTTTTCCACTAGCCAGCTGATGGTGTAGCACTACCGCTCGCCTGCCTTTGTTGTTGCTGCTGCTGCTGCTGTTGTGCTTGGTGCTGGACCTGAGCCTGAGCTTGTGTTTGTTGCGGCTGTTGCTGAGGCTGCTGTTGTTTCGCCTGTGCTTGCTGTTGGGGCGGCTGCGGCTGATGTTGAGCTTGCTGATGTTGTTGGTGGGGTTGCTGATGCTGTTGTCCAGGACTGCCCGCTGCTGCACTTGCTTGTTGCTGTTGCTGTTGACGAAGCAGAGCAGCATATTGATGAGGGCTAGTTGTGACCGCGATGCTCCCTGCAAGCCCACCTTGACCAGCCGTGCCAGCAGCAGAGTTCATCGCAGAACGCTGGGCCATCATGAGGCGTGTTAAATGTTCCGTAGCTAGCTGACGAGCCTGTTCAGGGGTAAGACTGGGGTTCTTCGCTCGGAATTGTCCCTCTAGTTGGTTGAGCTGAGCCTGGATAGCTGCTGGAAGTTGGGTTTGTGGCCGTGGTGCTATTGAACCTGCAGGGCCGGATGGCATGTGGAGACCGTTAGCCTGCGGCGAACTGAGATTGCCTTGGTTGAACTGAGCCATCATTGCCTGCGCGTTATTAAGGAAATTCTGGTTCATTGGGTTGTTGCTGTTGATGCCGTTAACACCATTGACAGCGTTTCGCATCTGCGCAGGAGGACTCTGCTGGGTGCCCGTCGCCCCTTGACCAGGGGTGCCGGGACCGCCCTGAGCGTGCATCTGTGCAGCTCTTTGTTGTTCTGAGATACGCTGGGCACGCATCATCAAGCTTACATCAGGCGGAGGATTCGGCATAGGCATACGGTTGTGTTGTCCCTGCATTGCCTGCATCTGGGCCTGTTGCACACTGTTCATCTGGTTTGGCGGTACAAGTCCACCGGCCATATGAGCCGGTACACCTCCCATGCCGTTAGCAGCAGGCGATTGCATAGGCATTCTGGGACGGGCCTGTCCTGCGGCGGCAGCTGCGGCCACGGCAAGCTGGTTAGGGACATTAACACGGCCAACGCCGTTCATGCCGTTAGCTGCTGCGGCGGCGGCAGCGGCAGCGGCAGCGGCAGCCTGTGCTGGATTTTGACCAGCTTGTACAACTCCAGGAGTACCAGCCATCTGAGCGGCTTGACCTTGAGCTCTGGCTTGCAAAACAGCCTGGGAAGATGTCAGTTTCACGTTTCCGCTGGGCCATGTGTGATACTTACCCGTCTTTGGGCCTCTTGCCTTGACGCATACTGCGCCATCTTTTCTGCCACAGCTTGGTCTCGTTCGTAGCGTAGCCTGCTGTATTCTCCTGGTGTCTTGGTCGGCCGTTGCGATGCAGGATCATTGGTCTTTTTATTAGCCGCATTTTGTGATGCTGTATGTTGTTGCTTTTGTGCCGTTGTCTCCCGTTTCTTGGCAAGCTTCCGCATAGCATCAAGCATTGTAAGATGTTTCTGGTTACGCCGCCTCTCCACTCTTATAGGAGTGGATTGAGGTCTTCTTCGTCCAGGGGTGACTGCTCCGTTGGCTTGGTTAGCCTGCTGCGCTATCGCCTGGTTTTGGAGGTTAATAATGTTCTGGGCCGCAGCGATGCGACCCATGTAAGCCCTAAAGTACTGAGTCTTGGACATGTCTGCTGGGAGTCCTTCCAATGCGATCCACCTCTCAAAGCATTCCCAAGGAGTGCGTCTTTCGGCGCCAGAGTTGAAAGTAGATTTAGGTGCAAGTATGCTAGAGATAAGAGACCAGTTGTAAGAGTGTTCCCGGACAAGGCTCCGCAGTTCATCGTCCTCGGCAATAGTCCACTGTGACGGACTGCGACACTCGAAGAAACTTTGAGAGGGCATGGGGTACTCGGAAGGTGGTCGGAATTGATGACCAACATACAACCGCTCGCGAATGTGCTTCATCTCGGGATTGAACAAAGCGACCTCGTCGGTAGCTGGCGGCAAGGGAAGACTGGGCGTGGGATCGCTGCTTACAAAACCAGCCTCGCTCTCGTCGTCGGAATCTTCGTTCTGATAATTATATCGACTGCGCTTCCTTGGTGGGCCATCTGAAACCAACTTCATATGGCCCTCGACATACTTGCTCAAGGGCAGGGCCGGTCGTCGCCAATGAGCATCAGGATCCCATTCAGGGCCCGTGAGATCAAATTTGGGAACCTGTAGAGGTGCTCCAAACATGGGAAGCTCTTCTAAAAGCTGGTCTGCAGCGGCAGTTCGGCGTAAGCCGAAAACGACATCGTCATCTTGCAGGTTAAAGATGGCAGAGGGCGCTATTGTTTCGGGGAAGTCTTCGGTTAGTTCATCCAAATTGTCGATGGATTCAACGTCTCCGCTTGAGACGAGATCAGGAGTCAATTGGTTCGCGCCCTCGACGTCACTCATAGAGACATCGGTTGCCGGCTGTACCTTAGGAGGAATAACAGCCTGAACTTGCATCATCTTTCGCTCCTCGGGAGTAGCCTCGTGCCATTCTGCACAAGCATACGCAAGGTTCTTAGCTACGGCTCTCTTCCATTTCTTTTCCTCTCGAAAGTCCGTTCGCATCCATTTCATTTCTTGAAGGACGACGTCCCAGTGGGACGGGGATCTGGTTGGCTCGGGGCATCGTTTAGGCTGACGCAGAGACCATTTGTCATGTTGTTGAAGATGGTAGACGCGCCTTAGAACCTTGCATGCTTGGTGGTCTTGGATAGCCAGGTTGGCGTCTGGTGTTGTCACGGTTTTGTTGGCCGTGTACAGAATTTTCTCGATCGGTTGCATCCATGACGAGCTTCCAGCAAAACCCTGGACGAAAAGAGGGGTGTAGTAGTCCTCGGTGGGAAGAATCGTGTCTCGCTGACTGGGAACCATGGACTTTTCTTCAACCTTCTTTGACTGTTTTCCAAAAACAACGGTTGAGGGCTGGCTTCGAGATCTCTGTCTTCGGTGGGCGGAAATATGCCGATGCCTCAGACCTGGTGATTTAGGAGTAGAAGTAAGAGGAGTGAGCTGGTTGTCCAGACTCTTGTTGGTAGAACTGTGTTCCAAAGTCGGCGTCTGGCGTGGGGTCTCACCGACAATTTCGCTGACAGACTTTGGACGCATCGCCCCGGACGAGACTCTGGTGACGGCCCGCTCGATCTTGGGAGGTGAATCTTTACGGACGTGCTCCACAGGTGTAGAAATGACTTCGGGCGCAGGCGTAGGAGTCGAGGGGGAATTATCAGCTGCATTTGTCTTCTCATGTGACATGGCTGTTTCAATTTGACTTTCAGCACTTGCTTTAGGTTCAGGGACATCCACATCCATCTGTTCAGGGGCCTCTTCCTGGCTGTCTGGAATTTCTTTGCTGCCTTCAGCCTCTGCAACCACCGCAGCAGGTTCTGCATCAGTATCGGGTATTTGTTGAGGACGTTTCTCCTCAGCCTCTTTGGTGACCGTGGGTGCAGCCTTGACAAACACATCATCAGTACCCGACATGCTAACATCTTCAAGTACTGGCGCTGGCATAACAGTATCTGATTCATGACTGACATTCGCTGAGGTCGGCGTTGTCTCTGCCTCTGCTGCGACGCTCGATCGAATAGATTCTTGGAGGAGTTGAGCTTCAGCAGAGTCAGGGGGTGCTTCCCGTACACGGTCTTCTAATTCATCGGTTGATGTATCTCGAATATCGCCACTTTCCCGATTCTGATGTTCTTTGTTTGCTCCTGTCTCATCGAAACTATCCCCAGTCTTCTTCTGTTCTGCTGGCTCGACATACTGTGGACCCTCATGTTCCGGACTCGTATCTGTAGAAGCATCGTCGTGCACCGCAGGCGTAGTCGCACTTTGCGCCGTCGAACCAGGCGAAGACAAAGCATCAGTGGGACGAGCAGTATCAGTGGAGGGTTTAACTGCCAAAGGAATACCTCTGGCCATAGCGGAAGCCACGGCCCCCTGACCAGACTTGTCTGACACGGACGTTCCAGTTTCAACATGCTCGCCCTTCGTTCCCGTTTCGAAAGTGACTTGAGGTTGACGTGGTGCATATGCTGCTTCGTTCGAATTGGCTTCAGTCTCTCCATTAGGTACAGTATTCGCATTAGCGCCAGTGGGAGCAGGAACGCCATGAGAGGTCGTAGGTACCGGCTTTACAGTCGCATCGGCAGATGGAGACACGCCTTGGCCGTTTGAAGCACGCAGATGATCGGTTCCAACAGTCGCGACAGACTTTGTTGAAGTCTCGGGGGTTGAAGTTGTTGTTGAAGCAGCAGCGGTATCGGATTTCGTATGTACAAGAGCCCCATTGGATTGTCGTTCATTCTGCGCATCTGTTGCATGTGACTTGTTTGCATCCTCCGACGTTTGCTTCGGCACAGATTCATTCGCAACGAATATCGATTTCGCGAGGGACTTTTTAAATACTTCCAGAGAGAAGGTTGGCCTTGTGGGGATGCTGGCTTCGTTTAGGGTCTTGCCTCTATATTGGTGTTAGCATGTTCCAGGCACTGATAGTATAATACGCGCGCGAAATAATTCAAAGAAGCGCGTATCCAATTTGCATAACGTACTGGATAATATCGTTGGCTTGCAAGAACTGCCATTCGGCCGGTGTTGTGGTCGGCGCGTCGGGGTTGGTCAAGACTGGATGCGGCAGACCCTCGGACTGTGTCGCAACAGCGAACAGCTCGCGCAGCTTTCGCTTCCGCGACGTCACAATTGAACTGAGGCGAGTTAGCACGCTGAAAAATATATCGTCATGATCGGAAAAATCGGCTCTTTCGTTTGAGCCCATACTGACCTGCACTCATTGCGCTTTGATTGAAGCAGCCTTGATAGATCGGCGGCTCCGACCTCAGTCATAGCATCGACGGCCGCGACATCCGTTTTGGGGTGAAACGGACGTTGCAAAATAATATCTGGAGTCGCCTGAGATGAATGCACGGGTTTTTGACGATGAAAGAGGTGGTTGTTGATTGATTTTGGAGTGTCGGTGTTGAGGACGACGTCGCTAAAGGGCGTCAAAATTTCTGTCTCTGGGGAGACGATACCGTTGTGTTTGGCGGTTTGCAGCTCAAAGCACTGAACGCAGTAGAGTTTAGGTGAAGCGCGGGCACACGGGGGTCATTGAACGCTGGGGAAGGTATCGGAAGAGACTAATAGAGTGCGGGACTGGCGGTGGATTAGGGGGGGCAATCAACCAGGCTTGCAGGAAATAGTGGGTGTAGCGCGAGTGGTGGGCAGGAGAAGTGAGGAGCAAGGTTTGGGATAAGGCCAAGGTTTGTGGAAGACGAGATTCAAATTTCTGGTCCAAGACCTTTTTTTTACACTGTGCTAAAATTGTCCCCTAATGCGGCGCCAAGTGCGCTCCTAAGTGCGAGGGCCATAGAAAGGGGTAGAAGTTTTGTCGATAGCACAGTAAGTTGTTGGGCGTCAGACACCGTACCCAATACGTTCATATTTGCGTTTGGAACAGTCATTTAAATCCCCACCACGTACATCAGACTACTGTATGTACCCTCTCGGACAGGCTTAAGTTGCAACCGGAAAGCCAAGCAGCATGTGTAAGTGAAGTGAAAGTAGGTGAAAGTGCATGTCGGTCGGTGCATGGACACTACAATCTTCTGCCCTATCATCCACGGGTCAGTACTGAAGTGTGTACTCCTCCTAAGCCTCATTCAGTTATTTATCTAAAATGGTCATAAACAAAGAGGATACCTGAGATTCAGCAGTTGATCTATACAAAATAAATAAAAACTATGACTATTCCATTAGGTTTATTTCTGCCTGCATCTCGACGTATCTTGCACATCAAATATACATTGGTATTTTAAGAAGTTTCGTGAGAACAACGTCGCATAAAGAAGCTGAAGTGAAAACAAACGATTCTTATTTCAGTACATGCATTGATATTTCCCTCTATGTTTTACTTCATTGACGTCTTACCTCGATTATGCACTGATTGCTCAGTCTTCCAACGCAGGTATGTACTCTTAACATCGTAGATACCTCCAGAGCTCTAGCCACTCATAGAAAACAGCATACGGCTCAGCCACTCACCGTGCGCCACAGACCATTTTGCTGCCTGCTTCTGACGTCTTTTAAGAATAAATGCAACTTCTATCTCAACATTAAGCTGCATATGAATTTATAGCCTCTTCATCCACGACAACTCACCCACAATGTCCGATCAAAACAAACCAGCAGCACCGCGAATAGCAATAAAATTCGGCGCGCCATCGAATAACAACAACTCAAAAAAGCTCTCAAGAACAAATCCACCATCGGCACTGGGAAAGAGATCGCGACCACACGCTCTTGGAGGAGGATCTGATTCCGAAGATGACCAAGATGACCACCGCGGACGACATGAGAAGATCACCGGCTTTGGCGCAGAAGGTGCAGAAACAGAGCGCAAAGTAAAGGACGCAAGAACAGAAAAGAAAGATTACGTTATTGCTCGGCAAGCAAATCGCGACTGGAGATCAGAGGCCAGAGCGCAGAGGAAGGGCAAGAATCTGCTTCCCGAAGAGGCCAGGGCGCAGCAGGACGGTGCGACAGTCGAGACAGAACCCGCGGACCAGGATAAGGGTCTAAAATGGGGCCTGACAATCAAAGAGAAAACCGAGGACGATGATAAGAACGACGAATCAGAGCATAGCGACGAAAAGGCATCCAAACAAGATGACGATCCAAATCCACCTCCTAAACGATCAGCAGACGACGAAGCTATAGACGCGCTATTAGGGAAGAAGGAGGAAGAGGAAAAGATCATTCATCCAACCGAAGAGGACGCCTATCGTCGTGACATTCAAGAAGCGGGTGAGGCATCTACTCTCGACGACTATGAGGCCATGCCTGTGGAAGAGTTCGGCGCAGCTCTCTTACGAGGCATGGGTTGGGACGGTAAACCTCGCGGCGCAGTGAAAGAAGTCAAGCGACGCCCAAATCGACTTGGTCTTGGTGCCAAGGAGCTCAAAGGAGAGGAGGACCTGGGTGGATGGAATCAGAACGGGAAAAAGAACAGACGACCACGCTTGGATGAGTATCGTCGAGAGGAAAGCAAACGAAAAGAGGGCCGTCGCCATGAGGACAGTTACAAGCGGGAGCGGGAAAGGGATCGAGACAGTAGGCATGGACATCGCGACCGTGACCGTGACCGCGATCGAGATCGGGATAGAAACAGGGACCACGACCGGCATCGAAGTCATCGGGACTATGATCGACGACGTTGAGGCAATGACACGGACATTGCAGTACAAATTTATTTTACGGCTCATCAAAACGGCGCAATTGTATTTTATGGCGAGGGCTGCTTTAGCCATTGGTAGTCATCCGTTGGAACACTTCATATCATATAAGGTAGATCAAGATGGTTTTCGCACATCAAGACGCAAATCCCAGTCTTCTCAATATACAGCAAAGGGTTATGACTTGAACATTATGTATTTTAAACTAAACTTATACTACAGTTACAGTCTATGCCACATTATCGGGGTATCCGTATACTATGTTCCTTCAAAAACCATATGAGCCCAACGCCATGCATGCACTTCCTCACGAGCAAATGATCTACCTTGCTGGCACGGTCAGTCTATCCGGTCCAGCAGCCATTCGTCCTTCAGCTCCATCTTCGTTTGCGTTGTCGTCTGCATCAGCCAGTGATGCAAGGCGTTTCTTCTCCCCATACCTCTTTGTCAAATTTAACGACCTTCGAATCGACATGCTTCGATCCCGGCCAGACTTTCCAGCACCACGACCACGGTCTCTATCGGGGTATACAACATCTTCAAGCTCCTTTCCTTGCTTGAGGGCTTCTAGGGACCTTTTGGCTGTGTCCACGTCTTCGAACATAATCTCGGTATCAAGAAGTACCCGATCGATATGCCCTGCGATACCACGCTGCTTCTCTAACTGTTGGAGTTTCTCTCTTAGCTCCTTCATGACGTGCCATCCCTCTAAGGCCTCCTTTTCTATTTGTTTCTGACGATCTTGCGGGAGCGCACTGTACTCTCTTTGTCCCTGGGCAATACGAGCGCGGCGAATATACTTTTGAGGCGTCTTGGATCGCTCCGCTTGCTTGACAACACCCTTGAGTGTGTAACCAATCGGTCCAACAACGGCAGAAAGATTCTTGAGTACTAGTCCTGTCAAGCCCATACCCGTACCCTTGACAAACCCAATTGGCCCATTCTCTTTTGCTCCACGAATCGGAAGGCGAACGACTCCTGTAAAACCATCGTAGATACCATAAGCAAACTCATGCCCGGCCGCTCGGAGGCCAGAGTGGAAGCCAGTTACTCGAATAGGTCGTCGTACCGTGTTGTCGCCATATAGTCGAGGGGCATTATGGAAACCTTGTGCCAGAGCCATTGAGAGGTCCACTGGTGCCTTGGCAATAGCTGTAGCTGTCCTTTCGACACCACTCGCCATGTCGACAACATACTGGCCACCTGTTTCCTCGGCTGTCGTCTCGCTGTGCATTGAAGCATTGTCCGCTGGACTTTCCGAATCTGCCGTGTTATTTTGTGGTTCGTTGCCGTTGGTCTTCTTTGATTTCTTCGACCTTTTAATGCTCTTCCTCTTCCTGATTGACTTTGTCCTTTTTGCCCAGTGGTAAGGAACACTGGCAACACCGTGGAAAGCTTCTCCAACTGTGCTAGCAACAGAACCAGCAATTCCTGTAACAGGCTCTCCAGGGCCTTCGAAATCGTTCCATTCCATGTGTCTGAGGAGTCTCAGACGCTTCCAGGTCAACAACCCATTGCCAACAAGGATGTCAGCACCTAGGGCACCCAATTTGATGTTGGTCCCTTTCACCTCCCACACAGCCGTGCGGTCTTTGAGAAGAGAACACCGCAGAACGCTAGGTGTTTTGAGGTTCAGTTGCCGATGAAACTCCTTGACAGCATTTTCAGCACCATCGCCCTCTTCTGCGATTCGCTTGGCGATTTCTTCGGCAGCTTCTCTTGCCTTGTCTGTGAGACAATACTCAATGCCCTCTGCAAGTTTCTCGGCGTCCAGGTGTTTGTAAGGAACTGGCTCAGGCCCGACATTCGCGCTGCTCACCATCTTGCCCCAGAAGTTCTGGTCGCCGAAGAAAGGAACAATCATTGTCGGCTTACCACACTTGAGCGCAATTGCCGTTGTACCTGCACCTCCATGAATTACACAAGCTTTAACTCGTGGGAAAAGCCAGTCGTGTGGGGTGTTGTCGAGCATAAAGATATTGTCGGGGACGTCATCCC